>APFE031025546.1:13677-127256 GCA_000404065.3 Pinus taeda | reverse complement strand
TTTGTATCATTGAAGAATTGTTCATTTATGTAATGTAAAGGAGGTTGCCCCCTCGAAGAGGCTGAATTCTAAGGCGTGGATCTCTCTTTTCTATCTTTTTGTGAGCTGGTTTCATAACAAATATAAATTTTAACCTTTGATAACTCATTTTCAATGTTAAAAGAAGGTTGAGGCTATAGGAATTTACAGGGTAAGTTCCTCAGATAGAACACCAAAGGACACCGCTCACAAACATGTCACAGATCAATACACCAGTATCCTTGACATGGTTAAAACCCTCAAAGAGGGAAACATTCCATGACCTGAGCCAACGTGGCCACTTTAGGGAATTTATTAATGTAAAAGAAATAAAATTTACATAAGCTTCTCTCATGTATGGTCACATAACAAATGACCCTCCATGCTCTTTAAATAGAGATCATGGATCAATCAGGTGTTAAGCCATCGATCAAGTGTCGGTAATTCCAAGGAGAGAAAGAACCTTTAGATCACTTTATGTCTAGAACATATTGTGATCATCAGATTGTAAGTTACAAAAAGTACACACTAAAGAAACACACTTTACCTAACTATACACTAGACCAAGTTGTACTTAATTATTTCCTATGTGTCAGAATATCCTAGCATCCCCCCTTAAGAACAACTTGGGATAGGATTGAAGGATGTACAAAGATGACACAATAGGAGAAGGAATGGAGCATTATAGCCTATCCCCCCTTAGTGACAACTTCCTAAACTCCAACCATAAATCGAGGTTTAGTAAAATTCACCTCTGTGAGAGCCTTTTTAAAGATGTATGCAACTTGATCATCAGTTGAACAATATTGCACTTCAAGAAAATGGTCATGAATGAGCTTTCTGATGAAGTGCATGGGTAGTTCAATGTGTTTGTTGCATTGATGTTGGACTGGATATTTGCATAGTTGAATGGAACTTTGATTATCACACCAAAGCGTAGTTGGACGCTACTGTTGAAAACCAAATTTTGACAGGATCGAACGAAGCCACAGAGCATCCTTACTAGATTCAACAACACCATGACACTCTGCTTCTACTGAAGAAAGAGAAATGACACTTTTCTTCTTGCAAGCTCATGTAATAGGTGCAGAACCAAGAGTGAAGACATAACATGCAGTAGACTTCCAATCATTAGGGTCACCAGCCCAATCAGAATCAGTGAAACCAACCAATAGAGGACATGCTTTTGCACTGTAATGAATCCCAAACTCAATTATACCTTGAAGATAACAAAGTATTATTTTAGCTGATTTCCAATGACTTTCATGTGTGTTTTTCATAAACTGAGCAATAAGGCCAACAACAAAGGAAAGGTCAGGACGAGTATGAGTTAAATACAAAAGTTTTCCAACAAGCTAATGACATAAGTTAGCATCAACTTTAGGGGAAGTACAAGTGACTAAAAGTTTAGCTCTAGACTAAAAGGGAGGGGGAGTTGGCTTACAGTATTCCATGTGAAAGTGGCATAGACGATCACAGGAATACTTGGATTGGGAAAGGGAAATACCTTCGTTGGATTACAAGACTTTAAGACTAAGAAAATAATGCATGTGTCCTAATTCTATCATTTCAAACTAGTTTTTAACACTGGACTTCACATGGTTTATAGGGTTGGGATCACTACCAGTAATGATAATATCATCAACATAAAGAACAAGAATGATAAGATACTTTACCACTTTCTTGGTGCAGATAGTATTGTCAGAATGACACCTAGAAAAGCTAGTATCTAAAAGAAAGCTATCCATTTTGGCATACCAAGCCTGAGGGGCTTGCTTGAGACCATAAAGGGATTTATTAAGTCGACATACAAGGCTGGAGTCTGTTTGTGTAAAGTGAGGAGGTTTTTCCATATAGATTTCTTCATGCAAGTCCCCATGCAAGAAGGCAGATTTAACATCCATCTGATTGACTTCCCATTTAAAAGAGGCAGTAAGGGAAAGAACAAGGCAGATAGAGTTCATTTTAGCAATAGGGGAGAAGGTTTTAGTATAGTTAATGCCTTCTGATTATGAAAATCCCTTAGCAACAAGACGAGCTTTATGTTTATCAACTTTTCCATCTTGTCCAAACTTGGTTCTATAAACCCATTTTCATCTAACAAGCTTTCATCCCTTTGGAAGAAGAGCAAGGTCCCATGTATCATTTGCCAATAACGAATGATATTCTTCATTCATAGCTACGTAAAGCGTTTTCAAAGATTTTAGAATCATAATTCACTAAATCTTGAGCCAATAAAGAATAGGCTTTATTGAACTAAGAACATGTACGATGTTGATCTATGGGATCACCTACAAGAGAACATGCTCCATCTCGAGGAGCATAGATTCATTCTGGAAGTTGAGGAGCTGAAGGAGGATCCCAAGAAGGCGAGGGAGGATTGTCATCCTCACTATCATCATCTGAAGAAGAAATATTTTTTCAGAAGTAGAAGGGATAGAGAGAGGTCGCACATCCACCGAACTAGCCTCGTAGGCTGATATATTTTCAGCAAATTTTACATCTCTTCTAATGATAATATTTTTGGATTTAGGTTGAAGAAGTTTATATCCTTTGACATCTTCAGAATATCTAGAAACAATACATTTTTCACTCTTAGGTTCTAAACATTTATGTTTCTCATCTGGAATATGGGCCCATACTTCACTTCCTAAAACAAGAAAGTGACTTACAACTAGCTTATTTGAGTTCCATGCTTCTTCTAGAGTGATACTCTTTAAAAAATTAGTAGGAATGTGAAATACTATGTCATTTGCATAGTTAATTGCTTCTGCCCAAAAATTAAGACTAAGTCCTTTAGATTGAAGCACACAATTATCCATTTCCTTTAAGGTGTGATTATTATTTAGAGCTACACCATTTTGCTATGGAGTATATGGAACAATATGTTGCAATTGAATTCCATGCTTAGCACAAAATCTGATGAATTTGTTGTTAACATATTCACCACCATTATCAGATCTTAGCTTAAGAATTTGATATCTAGATTGTTCCTCAACAAAGGCCTTAAAGGCCAAGAACATCTTAAAGACTTCACTCTTGAGTTTTAAAAAGTATATCCAAGTGCATCTAGAGAAATCTTCAATGAAATTTAAGAAATACTTATAGCCAAAGAATGACACAACTGGAAGTGGACCACGTAAATAACTATAAACAAGCTGTAAAGGGGATGAGGCATGCCAAGAGGCACGTTGTTCAAAATTATCTTGATGATGTTTTCCGAGTACACATTCAAAACAAACACCATATTTTCAAGATACCATAGGAAGACCTGTCACCATATTTTCTTTACATGGATTTTGAAGGGAGCGATAGTTTAAGTGACCAAATTGCCCATGGCAAAATATGCTCACTTCATCATTATGAGCAACAAATACCGAGGGAAGATTTGATAACCCAAAGTTGTTAAACTTATACAACCTTGTAGAATCACCAGCAATGTTAGTAGCTAAAATTTGTCTAGGATCTCTTAGGTCCTTAATTACAACATCATGAGATGAAAATTCAATGATTTTACCTTCACCCGAATGAGTTATCCGATATACAGATAGAAGGTTGTAGGATAAGGTAGGAACATATAATAAATCATTAAATTGACCATTGTCTAGATGAATAGTTCCATTCCCTACAACACTAAGAGATCTATCATCACCAACATATATATTTTTGGTGGTACAACCATTTAAAGAAGAAAACATGGCTTTGTTTTTGGCCGTGTGATAAGAAACTCCATAATCAATGAACCACTCATGAGAAAGAGAAGAAGAAGATACATTTAGTGGATAACTAGACCTAGATGCTTGAGAACCACATGTAGAAAGTGTTATTCCTGAAGATCAAGTTTAAGTTGAAGAGTGCTCCAAATTGATGTTATGCTTCTTCATTGCTTCTTCCAAGGCTTCCATCTTCTTAAAGCATTTGGATTCTAAGTGGCCATCACGATTACAAAAATTGCAATGTTTATCAATCTTCTTCCCTATTTTTTAAGTTGCCTTATCATTTTGTTGAGTTGATTTTTCATTATGAGACTAAAATGGCTTAGAACCCTTGTTTGGTTTAGGACCATTCATTTTAGGATGTTGTTGCTTAGGATTCTTTGCACTTGGTTGCTACTGGACTGCTAAGGCTTTCTTAGAAGAGTTTTCAGTATTACAAAGAACAAGACATAAGAGTTTTTATTGCTCTCTTATTAAAGAATCACAAAAGGCATCAAAAGAAGTGGACTTGTAGTCTTTTCCTTGAGAAATAAAGGCTTCTCTAGTAGAATCGAAGGTGGAAACAAACACAGAGTAGGCTGATCCTAACTTAGTAAGAATGGAATATATAAGGCTACTGTTTTCTTTCTTAACCTTAACACCTTCCAAGAGAAGTCTAAGGGTCTTGAACTTGGTCAAAAAATCTTCAATGGAAGATAAATTATTGGGGTCCAATGTAAGCAACTCTTTTTCGAGTTGATGGGTTCTAATTTCATTTTTAATTCCAAAAGCTTTATCAAGTTTTTTCATTGCTTCATTGGGGATATCAATTTCTGCGATTTGAAATCTAAGCTCTGGAGAAATATACGGTACTATCAACTCACGTGCTTGATATTGCTTATTATCTCATTTGGATTTCTTATCTTCATCTTTAGGTTTACACTCTTTGCTTGAGGCTATTCTATAAAGACCTTTACTTCTAAGTAAATCCACAATGTAGGATAGCCATTCGAAATAGTTGGTGTTGTCAAGAATAACTAGCCATGGACTTTCCATTTCAAAAGAAACTGAAGCTATGGATGCTTAAAGTAAGTGTTCCAATGGAAATATCTCGAAAAATTAGGTTGATTAAAAAAAATGGCTCTTAAAATGGCTTCCGGATAAAGAAGTTATGGGTATTTGAAGAAACATTGTTGAAGATGCTGACGAACTATGTGAATATTGGGAAGTGAATTATAATTTTATATTTAAAAAGAATTCCACTCCCCATTCCAAACTTAATCTAATTATCTCACTTTAAAAAAAAATTAGTTTATGTGACCCACTTTTATAAATAAGTGAAATTTACTTTTACAATGGTACTTTATGAACTATCCATTAAATTGTAACTTAAATAAAAAATAAAGAAACTTTAGAATTATATGTGACTCACTTTTTATAATGGGTGAGAACACTTTTGCATAAAGTAACTTTAAAACATAAATTACATATGTTTTTTGAGAAAGTAACTCAACAAAAAGAAAGACTTGAATCCAAGACCTCTATTCTCGTAAAGTAAATTTGGACCAAGTGAGCTAGTTTAAAACATTAGTAATTATTGAAAAGGAGGAAGGTTTTTTGTTTTTTGTTTTTGTTTTTTTTGTTTTTTTTTCACTAAAGATTTGGAGTGTATGCTTACTTGCAAAACCCATTTTTTTCCTAAAAAACAAAAAAAACACACAACCCAAAACAAACAAGCAAAATTAATCCAAGCCTTACGGGTTAAAGTTAGATTTGACTGAAAACTAAATATTTTTCTTAATGTTTCTGATTTTCCGAGATCACACTAAGGCATTGCAGAAAAGAGCATACACATGAGAAAAATCCTTTCTTTCTGGTTGTGGTTTTCCCAGATTGCATAGAGTCATGAGGCAAAGAGAATATGCAGAAATGAAGGTATAGATCTGGTAAATAAAAATAATTATAGAGGACTATAAACTGAAATAAACAAAGACATAAATAACTGTAACTGTAAATAAAGATTGTATAACTCCAGATCTTAAAAATGATGTAGCTAGGGCTACTGGAAATGCTTTTGCGTGAAATAAAAGAGGTTCCTCACTAGAATAGATGCTCCTAACAAAATAGAACAATCCTCTCGTCCTGAAAGCAGTCAGAAATAGTAGATCTAGGAAACGATAGTCGAATGCAGTTGTACTGGCTTCAGATTTGGATTAGCAATGGATGCAGCCATCAAATAGCTCCGATACCATGTAGGAATTTATAGGGTAAGTTCCTCAGATAGAACACAAAAGGACACCTCTCACAAACAAATCATAGATCAATACACCAGTACTCTTGACGTGGTTAAAACTCTAAAAGAGGGAAACAATCCATAGCCTGAGCCAATGCGGCCACTTCAGGCAATTTATTAATGGAAATGAAAGAAAATTTACATAAGATTCTCTCAAGAATGATCACATAGCAAATGACCCTCCATGCTCTTTAAATAGAGATCATGGACCAATCGGGTGTTAAGCCACGGATCAAGTGTCAGTAATACCAAGGAGAGAATGAACAATCAGATCACTTCTTATCTAGAACATATTGTGACCATTAGATTGTAAGTTACAAAAAGTACATACTAAAGAAACACACTTTACCTAGCTATACACTAGACCAAGTTGTACTTAATTATTTACTATGTGTTAGAATATCCTAACAAAGGCTTTTCTACCTCTTTTTGAGTCGTTTCTTGTTTTTGAGGGGTTATGTTTGGAGGATCAACCCTTGTTTGACTTGTAGAAGGTGCATAAGTTTGGATCTTTTTAGGACAATTTGCTGCAACTTTCTTATTTCTAAGATTATACTGTTTGTGTACTTCCATAATAGCATTTTGATAACCCTTTTTGTAATCCTTTGATTCTATAGGCATAGCTTCTTGTTGTGCTAGCAAGAACAAGTCTTGTTCCTCTTTTGTCAAGAAAACATTGTCTATTTCCCCTTCACCAAAAAGATTAATCTGATTCTCTTTCGACTCATCTGTTGCCTCATTTTCTTCCTCTGCATAATTTTCCTTGAAAGTAGGTCTAATTTTTTTTATCTATAGGGCCTCTTTGCTCTCTTTGTTTAAATTGGGGCTAGTTTTGTTGAACAATTGGCATTGTTTGGATGGCCAACGGCCTAGTGAAGGCATCTATAAGTGTTTTGGCATTATTGACAATAGTCTTGTTGGGGATATGTATTAGGTGGTTGGAATTGCCTAAGTGTTGGTAGGAGTGTTGGCATTGATGTCAACCAGACTAGCTTGGATTCTTGTCGCAACAGATGTTGGCAGTAATTGCCGAGGAGGAATCTCATGGTAGTTGTAGGCTTCATGTAAAGTATCATCATAGTAGCAATCTTATAGGAGAAGCCATAAAATGATGATTACAGTAACGGACCAGATGGACATCCATGGTAGTTTCAGACTTCATGCAAATGATCACCTTGGTGGTTGTGAGTTCATTTGTTCGGAGAGTCAAGGAATAGAAGAGTGGTAGAGAGATTGGATCCATCTTAGAGTTAGTATATGGGATCAAAGCCTACATTTGAGACTCTCCATTGCAAAGTGCTCTGGAAGATATTTCCAATGATATTCAGAGGTCAAGAAATGGATTCTTGGTTTAAAATTTATGGATTGTCGATGTTTAGGGACTTGAAGTCCTAAGAAGGCTACAATATTGGAGGTCTAGCATATCGGAGATTGGAATATCAGAGGTTGTCATATCGGTGTATTGATGATCAAAGGTCAACATATCAGTACATCAGTGATTAGAGGTCAGTGTATTGGTGCATTAGCAATCAAAGGTCAGTGCATTAGCACATCAAGAGATCGGAAGATCGGAGGTTAGCATATCAGCCCATTAGGAGATAAGACCCTAGAGATCAGTGTATCAGTGCGTCAGCACATTGGAATGTCAGAGGTCAACATATTGGCGATATCAAAATATTAAAGGTGTAGGACATTAGAGCAGGTTGTATTGGAGGTTGGAGGATATCACAATCCTAGAGATTAGTGTATCGGAACATCGACATATCGAAGATCACAATACTAGAAATTTTTCAAGTGAGGAACCTTTAAAATATTACTATATCAATAAGTGTCGATAAACCTTTAAAAGCTTCAAGGAATGCCAAAAGATAATTAGCAAAGGATTTCAGTGAAAAACAAGGGTTAACGGGTCCTCCCCTCTCTCCTTTAGTAGGACACACAGCTACATGTGATTGGATCTGATAAGGAAACATGGCATCGTATGGTTGGTTCTGATAAGGACACATGGCAAGATTTGATAGCCTTTGATAAGGGTATAGTGCTATCTGATGTCAACATGAAGTGGAAGTATGGTAGGACACGTGGTAGGAATATTCAACCTTATTGGGTAGCCTAATGGGTCGGAATCGGGTGACACGTGTCACCACTAATGAGTCATCATGTGGAGTGATGACATCATATCGAAAGTTGGAAATCGGAGGTTAAAGACATCATAACTTTAGTACGGTTTAAGTTTTGAAAAGTTTTTTTTTTTTTTTTTTTTCTACGTTAAGGCTAACCTAAGTACCCACAGGGGATTTGAACCGGTGACCTATCGCAAGGAGTGCCTTAACAGCGCACCCATTCACCGTCAATCCAAAGCCCCGTGGGCTTAAGTTTTGAAAAGTTACAATATAGAAGGGATTTCAATAATGGGCTAGTGCATGGTCATAAGAGGTCAAAGAGCCAAGGGTGCAAAGATGTTAGCAAAGGGAGAATGGCCACCGACAAGAGTCTGAAGGCTTAGCACCTTAATGCTAAAAGGAATTTCATAGGCAACAGTCCTATGGTGAAAAGTGCACTATGAGGGTTAAGCAGAAGGAGCTCAATAATCAGAGGATTAGGATATCGGATGTTCGAAACAATTAGTTATTGAAAAATTCCCTATAGAGGGAGTTTCTGATATTGGGTAGGATCTTGGTCATATACATCAATAGCGTGAAGTGCACAGAGCGACAACAAAACAAGATTGGCCATGATAGGAACATTGTACCATTGTGGTGTAACAATGTGGAATTTCTTCGATAGCGAAATATAGAGAGGTAAAGGCATATAGGTTTACAGTTGCAAGATTGAATGTGACAATAAAGGAGTTGGTCT
Organism: Pinus taeda; assembly: GCA_000404065.3. Lineage (NCBI taxonomy): Eukaryota > Viridiplantae > Streptophyta > Pinopsida > Pinales > Pinaceae > Pinus > Pinus taeda. Next base: position 118,391 of record APFE031025546.1, on the reverse strand, counting down.
TGAAAGTAATGAAGATTGTCAGATATCGTTGGGTCAAGGCAGAAAGGACCACAATCTTCAAGAAGGAGTGTTGGGTCTGCCATGAGGTAAGATGAGCCATCTTTGTGCTCCAATTCACATCTTCAATGAGTTAAATGAAAGTATGGGACTCATGAAGTAGTGTGCAGGTCATCTGAGAATTAATTCCTCAGCATGGGGCTCCATGCGGGCAAGCGATGAAGGACTACAAGGTCGATCACCATTTCTGTACCGTGACAAGAAACAGATAGGATAATTACAATAGCAGGGAAGGTCATGCCTGAGTATAAGGGGGAAGCTAGAGGATAGGTAGCAGAGTCTACCTTGCCCAAAGAGTCTCAGTGATAGGATAGTTACACATGGAGAGGACTGTGCTTGGTTGGTGTGTGCATGTGGACTGAGAATTCATTCTTAGTATGGAGAAAATGTCAATTTCCCATTCTCATGCTTAATATAGTTGTAGAGACCAAGGTAGATGCAGAGGAAAAATGGAAGACCCATGACAAAGTACACTATCGTAGTGTGAATGCAGGACAATGTGGCAACATCAATTAGGGGGCAACAAAGGAAAAAAACCCAAGAACTCAAATGAGCAATGGGGGGAAGCAACATAGTTTCTAGAGAGCTAAGTGGAAAAGATCTCAATGGGTGCACTACTGTGAAAGGTTGAGAGAGAAGATGTTCTGTAGAGAAAGACCAAGAGTGCATATGCAGAGGTAAGAGACCTCGAGAGCTGTGCTGCTATGTGTAAGGCAAGTTTTTTGTGCTCTCTGTGAGTAAGGCCGAATTTTCCTGTGCGCTATGTGAGAAAGACCGTAGTTTCCTATGTTGTGTGAGAAAGGCCATAGTTTACTATGCTTGATGAGAAAGGAAGAAGGTTCCTATGTAGAGAAAGAAGGTCAAGAGCTATGTGTGCGTGTGCTATGGAGAGCAAGAGGCTGAGAGCTGTGTGGATGCTAATGAAGAGAACAAAACAGAGTTGTGAGGACTATGATGAGTGATTGTTGATGTTATCACCAAAAAATGATCGCCTGTCCATTTCTAACTAGGTAGATCAAAATACACAATGTGGATCTAATTTTACCATAGTAAAATCACTTTCACCATGGAAAATAATTTAGTAAACCACTTTTATTAAATAATTTTCTAATTTAAATGAATAAACCCCACGAGAATAATTAGATAAATCATTAATTATTTAATTTTCTCTAGGAATTATTATTAAATCATTATTTAATAATTATTCCTTGTCACATTTGACTAAATCCCTTAGGAATATTTAAATAAATCATTATTTATTTGAATTTCCTTATTTCTGTTATTAGAATAATTATTAAATCACTACTTAATAATTAATTTGATTTCACATATTTCTTGTTTCTCTCGAAATAATTAATAAATAATTTTATTTGTTAATTATTTCTAAATAAAGGAATTTAACCATTTTAAATTCCTTTTCCCTCTCCAATAAATATAATAAAGTATTCCAAGTAGGTAGATCTGAATTTGGTCAAAAATATTTTATTATTCTCCATTTTCGAGATTAACTCCATACTTCGTTATATAAAGGAGGGTTTTTCATCCATTATTCACTATGATCATTATCATCGTTTACACTATCATCATTTTCTTGACCTCCCATTTGAGTTCTTCATCTTTGTTTGGGTTTTTTCACATGATTGAGAGAGGGAATTCTATTTTTGAAGCGTCAAGAATATCAAATGACCCATCCCATGGAGGAGGACTTACATGTAGAAAATCCTATAGATTCACAAGTTCAAGCAATGTACTAAAGCATTGGACAATAATCTACTTCTACTTTCACCGAGCAGAAGCCAATGGATCAATGAAAACAATATGAACAAGAAGAAGATAAATCAATGGCACATAACACAATAAGTGTTCAGGGAAATCCACTGCTCAAAATCCTACTATTTGTATTAAATATATTAGAAATACAAGTGAAGATACAAATCTTGTTCTCACTAAAGCGATTCTACACAAGGATGCTCAACTCTCTCAACTCACAAGCTACCGCTTGGCCAACACTCAGCCAATTCTATAGCTCTCCAAGCTCCTAATATTTTGCGTAATTCCTAGGATGAATAGCCCGTATTTAAAGGGAATTCATGACTCCAAAACATCATAATATAAACATAGGATCAATCTCTGACAAACGCATGATATTTAACTCCAGTAAATAATACCACTGATAGTACACTGTCCCTGCACTCTAGTCTCAACTAGGTCTTTCTCTGAACTGACATGCATGAGTTTCTCACAAGGGAATATTCAGTTAACTGGAGTAGCACTAGTCGATGCATTAGTGCACCAACTGACTGTTAGTCCTCTATTAGTTCCAAAAACAATTTAGAACTAATTTAACTGAACTTAACTCAGTAAGTTGAGTGATCTAATTTCCAACTCAATTTAAACTCATATTGGACCCTCAAAACTTAGGGAGAACATATACATGACTACATAAAGACATCCAACTTGAAATTCCTAAGCTAATTAAGTTAATTAAACTTAATTAATTAATTCCAAGTTGATATGAGAATATAATTCGATTTTAATTCTCACTTTAATTCGAGGACAAATTAAACTGAAATTTATTGTTGCCATTTCTCAACACTCACTCTCAACAAGAAAGGGATTATTAGCTACCCCGATCCTATCTCTGTGAAACTCAAATTTACATCTTGACAACTCCTTTGTTAAAATGTCAACATATTTCTCCTCCGTGGGAATGTACTCTAATAACATAATCTACCTCAATACACAATCTATGAGATGATGATATCGGATATCAATATACTTGGACCAATCATGAAAAACAAGATTTTTAGAGAGTTTGTACAACTATGATTATCCTAGTAAATCACAGTTGGATCCATCTGCTGACCAAAAAAACCAACCATTATCTTCCTCATCCAAATGGCCTCACATGTTGCCTGACTTGTAGCCATGTACTCTACCTCTACCGAACTGAGTGCAACCGATCTTTGTTTCCTTCTATACCAGGAAACTATCACTGACTAATTACTGAAGATCCCTCCTAATGTGATCTTCTTGTTGGATGGAATCCTTGCCCAATATGTATTGGTGAAGCCTTGAATCTTCACTCCCTCTATCCATCTGTACCATAATCCATACTGGGCAGTGCCCCTGAGGTATCTCAACACATGTTTTGCCACCTTCCAATACAACTAGGAAGGCCTAACCATTGCTTGACTAAGTTGGTTAACTACATAGCACATATCTAGTTATGTTCTCACCAAGTACATGAGTGAACTCACAAGCTGCCTATAAACACTAGCTTCCACTAGTTTCCTGGAAGTAGCATCCTCCTTCCTCTAGTTACCTACTAGAGGAGTCTCCATGGGTTTGTTGCTCTCCATGTGGAATCTCTTGAGTATCTCATTGGCATACTTTCCCTAAGACACAAACAACTCCCCATCTCCTTGCCATACCTCTGTTATCACCTAGATTTGACCTCAGATTGAAGGGAGGCAATTCCAGGGTAATCGCAAACCAAGCTTAGCCTTGTAGCTATCCCTACAAGGCTGGGAGAGGGCTCTCCCCTTTAGAGTCTCAATCAGGATGACTGAATCAAGTAAAAATTTTAGGCTAGGTATAGTAGCTTGAAAGGTTTTGATTGAATTTGTTGGTGTTTGCTAGATTAGGAAGAGCTTGGCAATTTGGGTTTGGGAAACTAAGTCAAAATTGTAGGGGATTCTATGGGGAAATGTAGGTATGATCTCTAGCACCTTAGGCTTGATTGGGTGAAATGCTAGACTAGTGAGGAGCTAAGAAGGGCCTGAACAAGTCAAGAATCCTTCCTAAATAGAAGAAAAAGATGAAATACTGGTGTTTTCCCAAGGCAGAGCATTAAAACCTAATGTATTCCACTTATCTGACTTGAAAACAACCAATCAGAAGCAATTATATGAAAGAGGCATACATAAATATCATGAGAACATATTAAGAGAAGAAGAAACACATGCTAAAAGCCATACCATAAGGATCCCATAAAAATAACAGCATTTTTATTAGTTTCCTGCCAAAACTGCTACAAAATGATAAGTGTTCAGTACATGAGCATCTAGTTGAATCCAACCCTTGCTAATGACAAAGAAATACATGATATAGACATCTAAACCAATCATACCAGCCATCAAGGGTTGAATCCATGAGAATAGGAGCTGTTTCAACCATTTCTAAACTAAGAACATGAATCTAGGCAGTCAAACAACTTGCCTCTACAAGAGTGGAAACAGATATTACCCTCAAAACCACTTTTTGTCCATGAATCTACCATCTACTAGTGTTTTAATATTACATTTACAATCCATGGCATTAATTACATTAGTAAATTTACTTTCATGAGAGATAAATCAAGAAATTAGGCGAAATTAGGCAAAAAAGTCACCCTAAGTGAAAAATTCCCTACGCGCAGTGCCACTGGTCCTATGTGCAACGCCACTTTGAGTCCACTTTTGGAGGCCTTCCCATAATCCAAATTGAGGCCAGGATAGCTCATTGGAAAGGTATTTAAGTCTAGTTTCTGGAACACCTATAAAAGTCTCATTTGGAGCTCATTACCCCCTTCCCCACCGCCCCTCCCCCCTTTCAAAATCCAATTCTCCCAAGGCTACTTCTATGTGTCAAAAAACTAGCAAAGAGGTCAAATTTTGGGTGTTTTTGGACCTTCTAGTGGACTAAATGTGATTCAAAAATTCTGAGAATTGGTGGGGTGCATGTCCTTGATGCCCTGAATCCAAAAAGGTAAGCCATTTGTGCATTGAGTGCCCTTAGAAGAAGTGCAGTGCACTGGGTAGATTTTCTGTGTTTTGAATTTCCAAAATTTCAAAATGACAAAATTTCCTCAGAAGATGCCTAAGTTTGGCATGAGACACCACCATCAACTGCTTTGATGAGCTAGGGAGGCTTCAACCAACATATTTAATCTATCTTACTCCTTTTTGCCTTCCAAAGCTCTCCTTAGCCTAGCCTTTAACTTTTTAATCCTCATGCTACAAATTTTGTTGCGGGTCATGTAATGGTATGCCATGTGTCTGAGCATTTTCTTATCCCTGTTGGCCTTCTCAATGAGCCCTTCAAGTTGTATGTTGACTCTTTCAAGCCAAGTCTCCCTATCATTTTCAATTTCTTTCTTGATAGGAGTCAAAGTGACTTGAGCCTTTTTGTCACTTTGCCTCTTTGCTTTCAGTAGTTCAAGCTCCATGAGGACCTGTTTATCACTTAATCATTTGTTCTCCTGATCCAAGCATTTGGTGATGAACTTGGCTCTCTCTAGGTTGTCTACCAAATCTTGTATTTGAGCTTCCCTTTCTTGTATGATGATGTCTTTGATGGTTTCTTCATCCTGAATCTCCAAGTCAATGATATCAACTCCATTATGAGTATAGCACTGGTCCGGCTCCTCATGATCAGTTAAGTCAAAATCTCTTTCCTCCTCATCACTAAGGTCTTCCTCCTACACTTTTTCCTTTCCTTTGCTTAGCTGCTCAACATATACCTGTTTTGTCAATTTAGAAGGAAAAGCTCCTTCCACACCTTTTGGAGGTAACATTTTCCTATGGACTGATGAAGAAGGCAAGGTCCCTTCCACTCCTTGTGGAGCAAACACTTGCCTGGCAGCTGCAAACAACTTCCTTGACCCTCTTTGATATGTCAAGAATATTGGTATCTTAGCAGTTTTTGTCTCATGGTGCTCATCTCCTATTTCCACTTGAGTTAAATCCCCAACTGTCTCTTGCACCAGGGATGGAGGAATTTGAGGTCCTCTGAACATGTCATGAGCTATGAAAGTCTCCCAAGGAATATTGAGAAGACTGAGATGGTGAAGGACAATAATTTTAATTAAGGAGTAATGATATATATTGTTCATTTGCTGAGGATATGGCTTCTTCATCACAAGGTAGGCGATTTTGTCAATATTTCTAAATAGGAAATAAAGGAGGTTCAACATTTTTAGCATTGTGAAGTGCATGAAGAGTCTAATATGATAAGTGTATAACCTGGAAAACCTACCCTCACAAGTAAAATATTTGATGATGTTCCTCATCAAGGGGACATACCTGTTCCCCAAGAATTTGAAGGGGAAAAGCCTCTTCACCTGGTTTCTATATTGAGGCTTGATGTAAGGTTCATAGTAATGCTCATGAAGGTCCTGAGCCTTATACCATTTCTCACCAACCTTTGGAATCTTGGTGGCCTGTGAAATGATTGATGGTGACACAGTGATGTATGGGATGAATGATATGCTCTAGAGTTTATAGGGATGGGTATGGATGACTTTAGGAAGTTATCAGTAAAGCATGAGAGGGAGGGGAAGGTTTAGGGAGTGATAAACAGGTGGTAGAATGTGATGAGAGTGAAGGGTGTGATAACTAAAGAGTTTTAGTTGTGAGACTAGATGATAGGGAAAACAAAATGACTAGGGTTTTATAATGAAAACTAGGGTTTCATATAGGGAGTGAAATAATTATCTAAAACTTCACATATGCAAACTAATCACTAAGTAGAGCAACAATACTTACTTGTTCAAGGTGAATTTGGAAGTGATTTGGCAAAAATTTGAGGATTGGAGAGTTTCTGATGCTTTCTGCCCTAAGCACAACACACTTGCCCAAAAGTGCAGCGCTAGCTCCTAAGCACAGCGCCCATTGGAAAATACACTGTAAAAATTTTCCTTACGTGCAGTGCCCTTCTCCCTACATGCAGCGCCGGAAAAAATTCCTCCAAAAGCACAGTGTCAGTTGCCCACGTGCAGTGCCTGTTGCCTACACACAGCACCGCCCTTGTTTCACTCAAGAACACTTAGAAAATTGATTTTCCTTCTCTCCTTTGACTCCTTTGATTTGCAAAATGATACGATGGAATAAAAGTAGAAGAAAATGAGTTTATATATGAACCTCATTTTAATTTTTTTCTTTTTGAAAACTCACTTTTCCAATGTCTCTTTGCCTTTTAGAAACCCTGATTTTAATGCCTTTTCACTTTTTGCTTTTGGAGTTGGATTTTCTCATGTTGCCTTGATTTCTTTGTAGTCTTTGTAACTTGGCAGTATAGCTTGGTGACTTATGAGCTACTTGGAACCAATATTACATATAGGAACATGAAATTACATAAGAAATGATAATAAAAACAAAATACTCTGTTTTCACCTCAAAACATGTTTTGAGGCGAAAATTACATTTGACTTTGATAAAAAATAATTTTCAATTCTTCTAATACTTTCCTTGAGTTTATTTTGCATCCTCATGTCCTCGTTGATCTTTATTGCCATTCAACCATCAAATTTAACTACGTTGAAAACCCTAAAACCTAATGAGACCAAACCCTAGTAACCTAATGAAATGGAATGCAGAAGGAAAATAAATTTTGACTGGAAACAATAAGAAAGAGGATCAACAAGTATGTTTCATGAGGGAAACTGAAGTGACCTCAACCATCAGTGGATCCATGACCTAATGGAGTTATGAAAAATTAACATTATGGAACTCCTACTATGAAAATGCAAAAGAGCAAATTTTGATCACTGATGGCAGTATGACAAGACTGACACTAACATTGACTCCATTGGGGATGGTAGCTCCTTGGAGTTGCCAAGAACACCATAGACCTAGTAGCCTTATCCATTTGGCAAAGAAGTCAAAACTTTTCAAAAATTGAAAACTAACACAATGCAAACTAAAACTGACTCATGACTCAAACTGAAACATGTCATTCAAAATTTATAGCCTTCACTTCGGGTCGCAAGCTGGAATGACTATGTACCTTGAAATCTTGCAAAGAAATGGAAAATGGTGTGTACAATGATCATGTCATAATTTCAGAAATCACCTCGGAAGTAGTAGTACTTCAAGAGCCTACCATTAACTGGTTCTCCTGGGCAATCTTGACCATCCATTTCCTTGAGCAGAAGAGCATTATGTCCTCTATACTTTGCAATCTTATAGGGTCCTTTCCATAAGTTTTCGAACTTATCGTGCTTTCCTTTGTCCTCAATCCGAGCATCCCACCACAACACTACATCCTCTAGTTGAAATTTGTCTGCTTTAGTTTTCCGATCATAGATCTTCTTGATCTTTTCCTGTAACCTAAAAGTGTTCTGGAAAACTTCATCCCGTGTTTGTTGCAAATGAATCATCTAATTGATTCTTTGCTGAAAGTCATCCTCTTCACTGCCAGCTTCCTGTAAAAGTTTCATAACTAGAACTGCAAGAGATGTTGGAAACACTGTCTCAATGCCATAAACTAACTCAAATGGAGACATACCTATGGATTTCTTATGGCTCACTTTGTCAGCCCATAAGGCATTAACCAACTTCCTGTGCCAAATTTTCTTATTTGTTTCCAGCATCTTCTTGATGATGTTCACCAAAGACTTATTTGATGATTCAGCCAAACCATTTACCTACGGGTAATATGCTGTAGAATGACCCAAAGTAATGTTATACTTGTTGCAAAATTCAATCATCCTCTTTGATTTGAATGTGGCTACATTATCTGTGATGATTTTATTAGGACAAGTGAAACGAGATAAAATATTTGACTCTAGAAATTGGATGATTACCATATCTGTGGCTTGTCTAGTCAGACTTGCTTCAATCCACTTAGTGAAGTAGTTAGTTGTTGTTAGGAACCACTTGTATTGTGTCGATGATGTTGGATGGATTTCCCCGATGAAATCAAGTCCCCACTGCTGAAATGGTGCATTGACTTGGACAGGTTTCAAAGGAAGAGGCAGCAATTTTCTTTTCCCTTGAAGGATTTGACATTCATGACAGCTCATGATTGTTTTGCAAACATTTGAAGATAGAGTCGGCCAGTAATAACCTACTCTCAATACTTTATTTGCCGTTGTCTTCTAGAAAAAATGACCACCACAATCACCTTTATGAAAGTCATAGATCACTTGTTGAGCTTCATCTTCAACCAAACAATTAAGTAAAACACTTCCCGGATCTTTCCAATAAAGGGCATTATTTAGAATGCAAAATTTTGCAGCTTTGAGTTTGAGTGATCTACCTTTGTTCTTTGTCATTCTTGGAGGTGGAAAAAGGTGCTAAAGTACATACACTATGTCTGAATACCATGATGACTGAAGGAAAATTTCAGACACTTGAATGAGATAGCCTTCTTCTTCATCTTCTGACATGGCTATGATGAGATTGATATCTAAAGCATGCATATTTGATTCAGCCATTAGTCTCGCCAAAATTTGTCCTTTGATCAGCTTTGTGGGTTTAATCTCCAGATCATATTCCAACATTGCTGCAATCCACTTTCCTCGCCTTCCTTCCAGATCAGTTTGTATTAGCACATCCTTTACTGTTGCATTGGGAACATATGCTATAATGTGTGAGTGTATATTGTACACTCTGAAATCCTTTAATGCTTTGATGAGAGCAAGAGCCTGTTTTTTAATTATATTGTACCGCAAGGCAACATCTCAAATAGTCCTACTAAAAAAGGCAATGGGCTTCTCTAGCTGATCTCTCTTTTGCATTAATACTGCAGCCATGGTATGCTCGGATGCAGATGAAAATATAATGAAATCTTGAGCGTAATTAGGACTAATCAAGACTGAGGTTGTAGATAAAGCATACTTTACTAGATTAAATGACTTCATGGCATCCTCCGTCGATTTTACCATGATGTCCTTTTTCAACATGTTAGTTATTTCTCTTAAATGTTTAGCTAGATTGGGTATGAATCTGCGTAAGAAATTCATCTTATCATTGAAAGCTTGTATCTCCTTCTGGTTTTGGGGAAAATCTATTTGCTGAATTTCCTCCACCCTCGAAGGGTCAATGCGAATACCGTCTTTTGAGATAATATGAACAAGTAGCTTTCCATCATCCATGGTGAAGAGACTTTTCCTTGGATTAAGAGATATCCCGAATTTCCTACATCTCTGAAACATAATCTTTAAATGGTGTAGATGCTCATCACGAGAACCTAAAAACACTGTCAAATCATCTAAATATACAACTAGAAATACATCCTTTTCATTAGCGAAAGTGATGTCCATGGCTCGCTAAAATGTGGCTCCAACATTCTTCAAACCAAATGGAATTTTAGCATAATCAAAAGTTCCCCAAGGTGTGGTAAATGAAGTTTTGTCTCGATCTTTTTCATGCACTAGGATCTGATTATAACTTGAATATCCATCGAGTAGTGACATGTGTGATGCTCCAACCACTCTTTGCAGGATATGGTCCATTTGGAAGTGGGTAATTTTCCTTCAAAGATACCTTGTTAAGGTTCCAGAAATTGATACGCAATCTTATTTCTCTGGTCTTCTTTCGTACTGGAATCAGATTCAAAATTCAATTAGAAAATCTTATTGGGAAAATTATACCAGCTTTAAATAATCTATTTACCTCCTTTTCGATGGGAGGCAGCAACATTGGGTTGATTCTTCTCAACTTCTGTCTAAACAGCTTCTGATTTGGCTTAATGGGAATAGTGTGTTGAATTATATCTTTGTCATACACCTTCATATCTGAATAATCCCAAGAAAACACATCAGAAAATTCAAATAACAATCTAACATATTTAGTCTTTACCTCAGGAGACAATGCTTTGGGAAATTTCACAAACTTTGGCTTGTCTGTTGTTCCAAGATTGACATCCTCAACTCCTCTATCTGTAGGCACCAAGCTCGGCTTTCTAGCCATATCATCTTGATCAAAAAGTTCTTCTAAAGATATGAGACCTTTAGGAATAATGTTGTCTTTCAGCTGCAATATCTCCATCTGATTCACTTCAATCTCTTGTTCATTAGTATCATAATCATCATCTATGGAAGAATCCTTGAACTTTCCCTCATTTTGCAAAATGGTATTGATTTAATTATCATCCCAAAACACTTGCCAATACCTTAAATTATCCAGAACAACAGGCTGGTGTTTGACATGAATTTCAAACTTGTTGCTGGAGTTCATTGTGATCTTGAAATTGCTTGCAGCAGTGACGAGTGAATCTGCAATAATATTTTGAGTCTAGGGTACTGCTGTCAAAGTATAATCAGGAAACATTCACAAGATGACTAGGATTTCATTTTTGTAGGCTCTCATCCCTGGGTGTTTTGCTTGATATTCTCCCTTTACCTATTTGATTACCAACTCCAAATCTCCATAGACCAAAATTCTTTTTGCATTTAGCTTCTTTAAAATTTTCAGACCTGCAATCGAAGCTTCATACTCCGCTTCATTGTTAGAGTAGTGAAAAGCTAATTTGTAAGAACATACTATAACATTACTAGGAACTTTTTCAGGCTAGAAAGTAGGGCTCCGAATCCAAATTCCTATACCAGCACCATCCTTACTAACAGCACCGTCAAAATCCATGCTCCAAAGACTTGCCTCTTCTTCTAGATGTTGAAATTATATTTCCTTTTCTGCATTACCTTGACTAATCTCTTCATTTTTCTATTGTTCACTGTCCTTTTGCTGCTGGTATGTAGACTGCTCAGAAGAACTTGTTATTTTCTATCTTTCTTGATTAAGGGCTACTCTAAAATTTGCTGAAATATCTGGTACATCTTCTACTTCAACTAACTGACTATCTACATCATTCAAACCACTATCTGGATATAGTACAAATGATTCTAAATCTATATGTACATCATTTATTGGATGATTGAGTGGATTCTCTTTGCTAGTAATCATGTATTTCATTTTCTTCTCCCTATATAGTTTTCTCAATTGGCCAAACACAAGAATGGTAGCATAAGAGAAATAAAGTTGTAAAGTTCCTTTAAGTTTCCCACCCCACGATCTAGACAAAAGCATACCAAACCATGGTGGAATGTCAGCAACAACCACATCCATAAAACATTCTTGGCTAGAATTTGGTCTAAAGATACCACCAAGTCTTTGATAAGACCAATGCAACAAACCCTACCAGAATCAAAAGAATACAGGTCATGATATTTTCGAGTAATGTCAAGGCCTAGTTTCTCCATAATGATTTTTGGCATCAGATTATGAGAAGCTCTGGAGTCGAACATGGCATTATGGAGAACATACTCGTGTAGTCTAAGGATTATATAAAATGGAGTAACTTCACTATCTTCGGACTGAAATCCTAAGAAAGGGCCAAAAATGAGCTCAGGATGATCATCTTCGACATTTACCATATCTAACAAAGGATCTATTTGCAAAATTTTGGACACTTGGTGGTTATAGCTGATGTTCTTAATCAACTCAGTTAAAGGAATTGAAACTTTTAATTTAGCAATTTGATTTTCTAAACTAAAAGTTGAAACCTTCTCTACCTCTTTGACAGGAAGATCCTTATTTTCTACTCTTTCTTTTGCTGCACTTTGCTCATTCTTCTTCTCATTTGCAATGTTATTTGTTGATGGTCCTTTGCTGGAAGTCGGATTAGCAAGGTCAATTCCTTTCTTCTAACTGTTTGTGGAGTCATTTTTAGATTGTGCTTCCTTTGTCTTTTGAATTGGATTGACTGGTACATCTCTGCTTCTCAAAGATTATTGCTTCTGCTATGTTGTCAAGGCGTTCATATATCCTCACTGATAATCATCTGACTTATCCTCCAAGATTGCCTCATTTGCTAGTATGTAATCTTCATCCTTTGGGTGTCTGGAACCTCTGCATATTCTTCATATTCCATTAGAAAAATGGGCATACCATCGGTAGTGAAGAAATGGTTTTCCTCAACCACTGGATCATCATCATCTTCCTCCTCCATTCTGTGCACATAGTTCTGCTGCAAAGGAGTTTTAACCTACGGTTGTTGTACTATTTGATCTTGTGCCTTCTGTTCCCTTTGTTTAATCCGGAATTAGGGCTGTTGCTGTCCTCTGAAGCTTGGATTCCTAATTAGTGTTTCAGGTTTATCTGCAACAGTTAGCCAGTCAAACATCTTATCAACTTTTCGGAGCAAAGTATCTATTTTAACATCTGAGGAAGATGCTTCCTCTTTTATAGTCACCTTCTTTTCAGATCTCATTCTTGCTCTTTTGGCTAGCAAATTTGCTTCTACACTCACCATGTTCTTCTACATATCTTCAAGTGTGGTAGGATGTCTTTCTTGCAACCGATATGCCATATCAGCATCAAAACCGTCTAGAAACTTGAGCAAGGCTAACCCCTATGGTGGTTTAATGTTGGCCAGAATAGCATTGTAAATTGCATTGAACCCCACAAAGTAATCTTGCACACTTTCACCCACATTCCTTTTGATATTTTCATACTCAGATAAAATTTGGAGTGGGTTCTTCTTTACCTCCCACTAGTCTAGGAATTGTCTATGTAGAACCGGTAAAGTGTTGATAGAGGCTGTTGGTAAAGCTCTGAACCATTTTCGAACCTCACCTCCAAAACATTGCACAAACAATCTCATAGTCACATTTTCTGCCTCTACCTCATGAAGGTCGAAGAAGTCATTCATTCTATCAACATGTTGATGTGCTTTAATGCTTTGAGTGGCATCAAAAAGAGGCATCTTACTTTGGTAATCAGTGGGCATATCATCTAGATTCTGAAGTAAAACAAGGGGTGCATACCGAGTAGCCATGGTTGGATTACTTGGGTTTAATGGAGTGGTTGATGGAGAAGTAGGGGTCATAGGTCGTTGCTCGGATATGATAGGTTGAAGGGGAAGGGTAGGTATAAACTAAGGATGAGAATGGACTTCAGAAATTGATGGGAATACTAATGAACTGAGGGTAGTGAAAGTTGATTCTGAAAGCCTAGAGATATTGGCAGCAATGATGGATGATCGTGGAGAATTTAAGATATATTTGTTAATTGATCTATTTTCCTTTTGAATTTCGACAACAAATTCTGGGTCTAGAACTGTATCATCAAGTGTAGTTTTAGATTTGGTCCTAAACAGAGAAAGGTAAAAATACTCATCAAAAGGGAGGTATTCAATAAACAACCACTCACTGGGACAGGAAGTGGATCTAAAAATAGGTCTAGGGCTTACTCAACTTTCTTGTCTAATTATTCTCGGAATGAGGTTGGGATTTACAAATACAGGGGGAGGATTCGGATCAAGATTGGCCCTCACATACCTTCTCGAAGCCAGTCTGTTCAAATTTCAAAGTTTTTATATTGCTTTACAACTTTCTGTTTCAGCGTAGCTAATTCTAAATCTCATCATCCAATGTTTAATAATTTGGTTGAAAGATATTATCAAGATGATTAGTCTTTTGATTCCCTAGTATGGTTGCCACCATGTTATTTCTTATATTTGACCTCAGGCTGAAGGGGGGAAATTCCACGGTAACCACAAACCAAGCTTAGCCTTGTAGCTAGCCCTACAAGGCTGGGAGAGGGCTCTCTCCTTTAGAATCTTAGTCAGGATGACTAAATCAGGTAAAGATTTTAGGCTAGGTATAGTAACTCGAAAGGTTTTGACTGAATTTGTTGTTGTTTGCCAGATCAGGAGGAGACTGGCAATTTGAGTCTGGGAAACTAAGTCAAAATTGCATAGGATTCTATGGGGCAAGGTAGGTATGAGATTTAGCACCTTAGGCTTGATGGGGTGAAATCCTAGACTGGTGAGGAGCTAAGAAGGGCTTGAGCAAGTCAAGAATCCTTCCTAAATAGAAGAAAAACATGAAATATTGGTGTTTTCCCAAGGCAGAGCATTAAAACCTAATGTATTCCACCTATCTGACTTGAAAACAACCAATCAAAAGAAATTATATGAAAGAGGCATACATAAATAACATGAGAAAATATTAAGAGAAAAAGAAACACATGCTAAAAGCCATACCACAGGGATCCCATAAAAATAGCTGCAACTTTATTAGTTTCCTACCAAAACTGCTACAAAATGATAAGTGTTCAGTATATGAGCATCTAGCTGAATCCAACCCTTTCCAATGACAAAGAGAATACATGATATATACATCTAAACCACTCATCCTAGCCATCATGGGTCGAATCCATGAGAAGAGGAGTTGTTTCAGCCATTTCTAAACTAAGAACAAGAATCTAGGCAGTTAAACAACTTGCCTCTACAATACTGGAAAATAGATACATTACCCTCAAAACCACTTTTTGTCCATGAATCTACCATCTACTAGTGTTTGAATATTACATTTAAAATCCATGGCATTAATTACATCAGAAAATTTGATTGCATGAGAGAGAAATCAAGAAAATAGGCGAAATTAGGCAAAAAGGTCATCCTGAGTGAAAAATGCCCTACGCGCAATGCCACTTTGAGTCCACTTTTGGAGGCCTTCCCATCATCCAAATTGAGCTCAGGATAGCTCATTGGAAGGGTATTTAAGTCTAGCTTCTGGAACACCTAAAATTGTATCATTTGGAGCTCATTTACCCCCTCAAAAACCAATTCTCCAAAAGCTTCTTTTGTGTGTCTAAAAACTGGTATAGAGGTCAAATTGTGGGTGTTTTTGGATCTTCTGGTGGACTAAATGTGCTTCAAAAATTCTGAGAATTGGTGTGGTGCATGTCCTTGATGCCCTAAATCCAAAAAGGTAAGCCATTTGTGCATTGAGTGCCCCTAGAAAAAGCGCATTGCCTTTGGGCAAATTTTCTATGTTTTGAATTTCCAAAATTTCAAAATGACAAAATTTCTTCAAAAGCTGCCCAAATTTGGCATGAGACACCACCATCAACTACTTTTATGGGCTAGGGAGGCTTCAGCCAATATATTTAATCTATCTTTCTCCTTTTTTCCTTCCAAAGCTCTCCTTAGCCTAGCCTTTAACTTTCTAATCCTCATGTTACAAATTTTGTTGCGGGTCATGTAATGATATGCCACATGTCTAAGCATTTTCTTATCCCTGTTGGCCTTCTCAATGAGCCCTTCAACATGTATGTTGACTCTTTCAAGCCAAGTCTCCCTATCATTTTCAATTTCTTGCTTGATAGGAGTCAAAGTGACATGAGCCTCTTCGTCACTTTGCCTCTTTGCTTTCAGTAGTTCAAGCTCCATTAGGACTTGTTTATCACTTAATTGTTTGTTCTTCTGTTCCAAGTATTTGATGACGAACTTGGCTCTCTCTACGTTGTCTACCAAAGATTGTATTTTAGCTTCCCTTTCTTGTATGATGATGTCTTTGATGGTTTCTTCATCCTGAGCCTTCAAGTCAATGATATGAACTCCATGATGACTATAGCGTTGTTGCAGCTCCTCATGCTTAGTGAAGTCAAAATCTCTTTCCTCCTCATCACCAAGGTCTTCCTCCTACACATTTTCCTTTCCTTTTCTCAGCTACTCAACCTATACCTATTTTGTCTATGCAGAAGGCAAAGCCCCTTCCACACCTTGTGGAGATAACATTTCCACTTGAGTTAAAGCCCCAACTGTCTCTTGCACCAGGGATGGAGGAATTTGAGGTCCTCTAAACATGTCATGAGCTATGAAAGTCTCCCAAGGAATATTGAGAAGACTGAGATGGTGAGGGACAATAATTTTAATTAAGGAGTAATGATATATACTATTCATCTGCTAAGGATATGGCTTCTTTTGCACAAGGTAGGCCATTTTGTCATTGTTTCTAAACAGGAAATAAGGGAGGTTCAACATTTTTACCCTTGTGAAGTGCATGAGGAGTCTGATATGATAAGTGTATAAACTGGAAAACCTGCCATCACAGGTGAAATATTTGATGATGATCCTCATCAAGGGGACATACATGTTCTCCAAGAATTTGAAGGTGAAAATCCTCTTCGCCTAGTTTCTGTACTAAGGCTCATAGTAATGCTCATCAAGGTCCTGAGCCTTATACCATTTCTCACCAAAATTTGGAATCTTGGTGGCCTGTGAAATGATTGATGGTGACACTATGAAAATCACCCCAGCAAGAGTCACTTTGTTGTTATGTAGGTTGGCTACAAAGAGTCTAGCCAAGTCATGATGAAACTGAACTCTCTCCACTAGTTCATAGAATTCATAACATTGAAGGTGTTTGAAACAAGAAATTTCTAATGGGGAGGCCTGAAGTTCTGCTAAACTGGTTGGCTCCTCTCTTGTGATTTTTCCTCCCTTATGAGGATTTATCTATTGCCTTCTCCTCTCTACCAAACTATCACTTGTTGTCTCCTCATCATAATCAGAATCACCTTTATCCATGATTAATCAATTTTCTTGGTTTTTACAGTTTAGATAATGTATGGGATGAATGATATGGTCTAGGGCTTATAGGGATGGGTATGGATGACTTTAGGAAGCTATGGGTAAATCATGAGAGGGAGGGGAAGGTTTAGGGAGTGATAAATAGGTGGTAGAATGCGATGAGAGTGAAGGGAGTGATAAGTAAAGGGTTTTAGTTATGAGACTAGGTGATAAGAAAAACAAAATGACTAGGGTTTTATAGTGAAAACTAGGGTTTTATATAGGGAGTGAAATAATTATCTAAAACTCCACATATGCAAACTAATCACCAAGTAGAGCAACAATACTTACTTGTTCAAGGTGAATTTGGAGGTGATTTCGCAAAAATTTGAGGATTGGAGAGTTTTTGATGCTTTTTACCCTAAGCGCAGCGCACATGCTTAGAAGCATAGTGTTGGCTCCTACGTGTAGCACCCGTTGGAAAATAAACTATAAAAATTTTCCCTACACATAGCGCAAGGCCCTACATGCAGCATCCTTCTCCCTATGTGCAACGTCAGGAAAAATTCCTCCAGAAGCGCAACACCCATTGCCTACATGCAACACCGCCCTTGGTTTGCTCAAGAACACTTAGAAAATTGATTTTCCTTCTCTCCTTTGACTCCTTTGATTTGAAAAATGATACAACGGAATAAAAATAGAAGAAAATGAGTTTATATATGAACCTCATTTTAATTTTTTCTTTTTGAAAACTCACTTTTCTAATGTCTCTTTACCTTTTACAAACCCTGATTTTAATGCCTTTTCACTTTTTGCTTTTGCGGGTGGATTTGCTCATGTTGCCTTGATTGCTTTATAGTCTTTGTAGCCTGGTAGTATAGCTTGGTGACTTATGGGTAGCATGGAACCAATATTACATATAGGAACATGAAATTACATAAGAAATGATAAAAAAAAAAAAATACTCTGTTTTCACCTCAAAACATGTTTTGAGGCGAAAATTACATTTGACTTTGATAAAAAATAATTTTCAATTCTTCTGATACTTTGTTTGAGTTTATTTGGCATCCTCATGTCCTTTCTGATCTTTATTGGCATTCAACCATCAAATTTAACTACAGTGAAACCCTAAAACCTAATGAGACCAAACCCTAGTAACCTAATGAAATGGACTATAGAAGGAAAATAAATTTTGACTAGAAACAATAAGAAAGAGGATTAGCAAGTAGTTTCATAAGGGAAACTAAAGTGACCTCAACCATTAGTGGATCCATGACTTCATGGAGTGATGAAAAATTAACATTATGGGACTCCTACTATGAAAATGCAAAAAAGCAAATTTTGATCACTGATGGCAGTATGACAAGACTGACACTAACAACCTCCATGCCAAGAAGGTAATGCATGATCCCCATGTCCTTCATCTGAAACTCTCTTATAAGGTCCTCCTTACAAGACTTGATCAGTATGAGATCATCAACATAGAGTACAATGATCAACAACTTACCTTCCACTACTATGTGGTATAGGTTCACATCCACTTCACTCTTTATGAAGCCCAACCTAGTTAAGTAGCTATATATACTGGTGTTACACCAAGAACATGGTGCTTTCTTCATCCCATAAAATGCTCTCTTGAGCTGACATGCATATGACTCATGGTAAAAAGTCTCAAAACCATCAGGCTTCTCTATGTACACCTCTTTCTCAATCATGCCATTAACGAAGGTTGTCTTCACATCCATCTATTGTATCTTCCAACCGATCTATGTTGATAGTGCCAATATAGATTTGATTGACTGGTACCTTGCAATAAGAGAGAAGGTCACATCATAGTCAATCCCCTCTACCTATGAAAATCCACTAGAAACAAATCTATCCTTATGCTTCTCCACACTACCATATGCAGCTGACACAAGAAAAACCGCCTAAAGGCAATTTCCCTGGTTTTCATAATCACCTTAGATGAGCCTATGGGTTATGGCCCACCTATACCAATTAGAAGTGTTACATTGGTGGATTTTATCCAAAATCCAACCAATCACTGAACAACGGAATAACACAGAACCTACCAACTAACATTGGTTCCACCTGAATGCATAAGTCTGGACTCCAAATGAAATAAACCCTCATCCATGAATTTCTTGGGTTCGCTTAGGATCCTCCGATCACACATCGCATTTCACAATTCGTCCAGGCCAGGGTTCATGAAATATAGTGATGCGAAACTAATCGTGGATCCCCATCGTTTATCATACCATTGAATCCAATGGTCTGCGGCCCTTCAACTAGCACGCAGCTTACGAAACACTCAACCCCCGTAGTTGACGTCGACACAAGCGTTTGAATTTTTGATTGATGGCTAAGACTGATTGCAGGTCTTCAACCTCAATCAGGACCCCTGTACACTTCTATCCCCCATAGTCTATTCCTCTGTCGTTAATATCCATAGATCTAATGATTCGATGAATTTGTTTGCACTTGTTTTCTTATGATGGAATTCACCTTTCCACCTAGATTCACTCTACCACACTCTGTTTAAACCCTCACACAATAGTTAACTCATTTTATCATTGGATCACCATTGATCCTTACAGTGATCGATGGTCAAACAACAAGCCTATAAACCAGATTTAACTCACACTAAAGCATATCTATGTAAATTGGACATAGGCATACAGAATTCCACATAACACATATATCTTAATTATATATAGAATTGGTTACAATCTAAGGCATTTCAGCCTTAGTCACAAATTCCTCTAGCGATTACATTGAATCAACACTCTCTGTCTATACTCCCCCTATCACTCTCTTCTCACACACAAACTCTTTATAGAGAAATTAAAAAGTTGTGGATCATCTCAGATCACGATTTGCTCTCACAAATCGCCTAAATCTCTTAATGCACATACATGGTAGACAATTACATTAAATTAAGTCTTCTCAAGACTTATCAATTCCATCAAATTAGCTCATTTTTAACATAAATTTTCTCCTGGTTTACATGATTTTCCACATCTCCTCCTCCATACCTTTGACTTTGAATATTGATTAAGGGTGGTCAGATGATCCTGCATCAGACTCCTGAGGCACAAAAATTTATGACCTCCAAATCATATGCTTCTCCTTCATCCCGTAACAATTCTACCCACTTCCTTAGTGGAATTGCTTTTATGATATTTTTGTGAGTTGAAAAAAAACCTCTACAGTAACAATCTCCTCTGCTACACGATACCTCACCAAGTTTCCCTCCTTTGAGCTTAGTATTTCAGCATCTCTCTGGTTCTCTCTTCTTTGGAACCATTTGAGCACTCCATGCTCTAGGCTACTACAATCTTCTCACCTTCTTATGTCACTACCTGTATGACAATATAAAGACCACAAACTCACCAACATTCAATATAACTGTACCTCCTTTCACTTAAAATGATGCAGGTAGTCAATTGAACAACAATTGAACAACAACTGAATAGCAATTAAACAACAATTGAATAGAAACTGAACAACAATTGAACAACTACTGAATAGCAATTGAACAACAAATGAACAACAAATGAACAACAAATGAACAACAATTGAACAACAAATGAACAACAATTGAACTACAACTGAACATCAATTGAACAACAATTGAACAACAACCGATTCCATGTTGACTTTCCATTTTTTCATACAAAATCTTCTTTCTACTCGTAGGAAACCTTTCCCTGCTCTGATACTAGTTTGACACAGGAAAAACCACCTAAAGGCAATTTCCCTAGTTTTCATAATCACCTTACATGAGCCTGTGGGTTATGGACCACCTATACCAATAAAAAGTGTTACATTGGTGGATTTTATCCAAAACCCAACCAATCACCAAATAGAAGAATAACACAGAACCTACCAACTAATGTCAGTTCCACCTGAATGCGTAAGACCAGACTCCAAATGAAATAAACCTGTGTCCATGAATTTCTCGAGTCTGCTTAGGATCCTTCGATCACACGTTTCATTTTGCAATTCTTCCAGGCCAGGGTTCATGAAATATTGTGATGTGAAACTGATTGTTGATCCCCATTGTTTATCATACCATTCAATCTAATGGTCTGTGGCCCTTCAACTAGCACACAGCTTACCAAACACTCAACCCTTGTAGTTGACTTCAACACAAGCATATGAATTTGTGATTGATGGCTAAGACCCATTGCGGGCCTTCAACCTTGATCAGGACCCCCGTACACTACTATCTCCTGCAGTCTATTCCTCCACCATTAATATCCATAGATCTAATGATCGAATGACTTCCTCTGCACTTCTTTGCTTATGATGGAATTCAACTTTCCACCCAAATTCACTCTTCCACACTCTATTTAAACTCTCACACAATAGTTAACTCAGTTTATTGTTGGATTTCCATCTATCCTTACAGTGATCGATGGTCAAACAACAAACCTATTAACGAGATTTAACTCACACTAAATAATATATATGTAAATTGTACACAGGCATATAGAAATCCACATAACACGTATATCTTAATTATATACAGATTCGGTTACAATCTAAGGCATTTTAGCTTTAGTCACAAATTCCTCTAGCGATTACATTGAATCAACACTCTCTGTCTATACTCCCCCTATCACTCTCTTCTCACACATAGAGACTCTTTATAGAGAAGTTAAAAAGTCATGGATCATCTCAGATTACAATTTCCTCTCACAAATCGCCTAAATCTCTCAATGCACATACATGGTAGATAATTACATTAAATTAAGTCTTCTCAAGACTTATCAATTCCATCAAATTAGCTCATTTTTAACAGAAATTTGCTCCTGGTTTACATGATTGTCCACGTCTCCTCCTCCATAGATTTGACTTTGACTTTTAATTAAGGGTGGTCGGATGTTCCTGCATCAATAGGTTGTAAAGCCAATGGGAGATCACCACTGACTTGTCCTTTGGTCTTGGGACCACATTCCAAACACTGTTATGAACTATGGAGTCATACTCCTCCACCATGGAATCAACCCAGACTAGCTATTGAAATGCTTCCTTAAAGGAATATGGATCTATCACAACACATTCACTCATAAGAGCCATGTATCCAGTGTACCTCTCAGGTGACCTCCTTTGCCTGTGCTAAGAAGTGGGTGCTCCCACATTCTCCCATGCATCATCCAACAATCTGTCAGCCTCTCTGGTGCTCTTTCTTCCGTCTCTTGAATACTCTGTCTGAGTAGATATTTCCACTCTCGGATCCTCTACATGTGGCTGCTCCACATCAATCCGAGGCTCCTCAATATTAGGAGCTAAAAGCTCCTCATCCACATGTAGCTCAAGCTCCCTCTCAAGGGAAACTCACATGGCTTTCTCCTCATTGGATCTGACATCCCTGTGAACCGCTATCATTATGTTGGTCGGCACGTATGCCTGATAGTTGTGATGTGTATTAGTGAACCCCAAAAATATGCCCAACTCTAATGTCAACTCAAGCTTATTTTGTGCACCTTTGGTCACATGGAAATATATCGATGACCCAAAAAACCTGAAGTGACCAACATCTGGCCTCTTACTGGAATAAGCCTCCTATGGTGTCTTCATCTCAAGTATCTGATGTGGGCTATGGTTCTGAACATAAACCATTGTATTGCATGCCTCAGCCCACAAATGTAGTGGTAGGCCCTGATCATGCAACATCACCCTTGTTGCCCCTACTATGCTTCTATTCTTCCTCTCGGACACCCCATTCTACTAAGGGTTATGGGGTGTTATCAGCTCCTGTTTAATCCCTTCTGCTGCACAAAATATCTTAAACTCATTTGAGACATACTCATCACCATTATCACTTCATAGAGCTTTAAACTTCTTACCCGACTCTTTATTCACCGATTCTTTAAACTCACAAAATTTTGTGAACGTTTGATCCTTTTTCTGCATGAAAAATATCCAGCATTTACGAGAATAGTCATCAACAAATAAAACATAATACCTGTGTTTGGTCATGGATGCTGTCAAGAATGGTCCACACACATCTGAATGGACTCACTCTAGAATAGCCTCTACTCGAATGTGTCTGTTGTGAAAGGAATACTTGGTATATTTTCCCAAAGTACACCCCTTGCATGTATCAATTTGCTCAAGCATACCTTTGGGAAGACTGATAGAGATCTGTTGCAATATCTTCCAAGTGCCATGATGCAAGTGGCCCAATCACATGTTCCAAAACTCACCAAGTTAAATCTCAGTTCTGAACTCTTTCTGCTTCTGTGCTCAAAGAAACACACTCCTCTACCTCTCGCTTATAGATATTCTTCACCCGAATCCCTATCTTCTTTACTTTCCTTGTGGCTATGTGTCGAAGGAACGACTTTCCTTTCGATAAGATCACATCATAGCCTCTATTCTCAAGCATGGAAATGGATACCAAGTTGTTCTTTAGCTCGGGCACATACATAAAAATCTTCAAGGTGAGTGGAACCCCATGCTCCCTTTGAAAACTAATTGTCTCCAATCTAGTAACACTATACTTCCCGTCATCATCCATCTTGATATGCATCTAGAGATCTTTCTCCTTCAAGTCACTAAATAACTCTTTGTCGCTAGTCATGTGGAAAGAAGCTCCACTGTCTAAGTACCATACACTTCCCATCATTTATGACACCATTCATGCAATAAGGGAAATGTCCAATTCAAATTGAGAGGCCACAACCTCACCCACCACTCCTCCTGAGGTCTTCTTCTTAGACTTCTTAAGTGGACAATTTGTAGAAAAATGGTCCAACTAATGATAGTGAAAGCACTTAACTTTTGTCATGTCTTTCTTCTTACCTCCATGATAAGAATCTGATTTAAAATGGGAAGCTTTTCCTTTCCCCTTCTTCACCCTAATCCCTAAGGCACAATTCTCTTCATTATCAGTCTTTGATGAAGAGCCATCCCTGGTGTTCCTCCTGATCTCCTCCTACATCAAATCTGACCATAGTCATTCCAAATCTGGCAAATTCTCCTAGACATTGACAGAGTCCTGATAACTAAGCCAAATCTTTTGGATTCCTGGAAGAGAAAGACTCACCATATCATCCTCAACAATTGTGATTCCGACACTTCCAAGTTCATCATGATATTGAGTGAACTTGTTCAAGTATTTTGGAAGAGTCTCACCTTTCTCCATTTTGATTTTTCAAAGCTTGTCCTTTAGTACCAATTTCCTTTGGTCACTACTATTTTGATACAAGTCTGCCAATGCTTTCCACATAGCATACAAAGTTTCCTTGTCATGGAGACTCGAGACAATGTGGTCTCGAACTCCCTCAAGGATTATCCACCTTGCCTTCACCACACACTTCTTCCATTCAACCAAATTACGTGCATCCGATACTGTTGGCTTAGGAATTTCTTGATCAACGAATTCATTCAAGCCATTATCCTCTAACAAAACCTCCATTTTGTCCCTCCAGGCTATAAAATTTGAGCTACCTTCTAAGGCACACTTGAGCCACAAACTGTAAAACGCCATCTTCCGATCCTGAAGTATGTACTACAAATTCGAATTTCACCTGTAACCCAAAAATAAAAACTTCGAAATCTCATGTAGTATACTATTCAAATATCTGATACCATGTAGAAAATCCTATAGATTCACAAGCTCATGCAATGTACTAAAGCATAGGACAAGAATCTACTTCTACTTTCGAAAAACGAAAGCTAATAGACCCGATGAAAACAATATGAACAAGAAGAAGATAAATCAATGGCACATAACACAATAAGTATCCGATGAAAGCCACTGCTCAAAACCTCGCTATCTATATTCCATATATTAGAAATATGAGTGAAGATAGAAAGCTTGTTCTCACTAGAACAATTCCGCACAAGTATGCTCAACTTTCTCAGCTCACAAGCTAGCTCTTGGCCAACACTTATCTAATTTTGCATCTCTCCAAGCTTGTAATCTCTTGCATAATTCCTAGGATGAATAGCCCATATTTAAAGGGAATTCATGCTTCCAAAACTGTGCAATCTAAACATAGGATCAACCTATGATGCATGCATGATATTTACACTATAGTAAATAATACCACTGATAGTACATTGTCCCTGCACTCTAGTCTCAACTGAGCCTTTCTCTAAACTGACATGCATGAGTTTCTTATGAGGGAATCTTCAGTTAACTGGAGTAGCACTAGTGGATGCATTAGCGCACCAACTGACTATTAGTCCTCTATTAGTTCTAGAAATAATTTAGAACTAATTTAACTTAACTTAACTCAGTATATTGAGTGATCTAATTTCCAACTCAATTTAAACTCATACTGGACCCCTAAAACTTAGGGAGAACATATACATGACTACAAAAAGACTTCCAACTCGAAATTCCTAAGAGAATTAACTTGATTAACTATTTACAAGTCGCTATGAGAGTAGAATTCAATTTTTATTCTTAGTTTAATTCAAGGACAAATTAAACTGAAATTTCTTATTTCCATTTCTCAACATTAAAGACCAATCTGTAGATCTCCTTTACCAGGTGTTATCAATAAATATGTATTAATTTAAAATTTTCTTTCCAATTGAGTTATTATTTTGGATACATTATTTTGCTGCTATTTGTTTTGGATCTTGTTTACTTTTACTGCAGATTTTCCATTTGTATTGCACATCTAGAATGACAATAACCATCAAATTGTTGTTAGGGTCACTTGTCATCTAGTGACTTAAGTGAAGATTTTTGGTACACCTTCCAGGAATTTTCACACTAACAGTTGTTGAGCAGGTCAGTGGGCTTCCATAGATTGACCAGTGTGAACATAGAACAAATTTGTTATCAGGCATAATAGTTGCCAAATTATAGAGAACATTCAGTTCGTATTTGAGTGTGGGTTGGTTCTTGCATATAGGAAGTTAGTGATTCCATCTCTAGTGGATTCCTGAGAAGGCTTTGGGGTTGGTGTCTCCTACAAGTTGGCTTGCAAAAATCCAAGGAGATGCAAGTTGGTGCATGCAAAAAGATTGTGAGGTTGGTGTCTCAGATGGTGCTTCTGGTAAGCTGGATAGGTGTCTACAAAAAGAGGGAGTTGGTGCTTCCTTCTAGTCAATGCTAGAAAATAGTCAAAAGGAGTTGGTGCTTATTGTGAGTGGGTTCTCACAAAATATATTGATGTAAAAGATTAAGTTCTCTTATTTACATCAATAACAACAACACGATTTGGTGGTTTTTTCCCAAAAGGGTTTCCACGTAAAAACCTTGTGTCTCATGTGTATGATACTAATGGTGTGTATGCTTGTATGTTGATTTCATGTTGCTTCCATATTACATATTTATGCTAATTATAAGGATGGGTGTCAAACTTGAATAAGAAAAGTAAATAGGCATAAAAGTTTAAAACTAGCCTTAATACTGATTCACCCCCCTCTCAGTATCATCATTGTTTCCAACAATTGGTGTCAAAGCCACGTTCCTTCATGAATAGCTTAATATCTAGAAGGTAGATCAAAGGGAAACAATGGATAATGGACCTTGGATAATATTAGAAGGAGTTCCATTCTTATATAGATAAGGCCATGAGCTCTGGTATGAAATCTGGAAGGTTAGAATGGAAGCCTATTTGATGTCTTTGGACGTTGATATGCATATCTCTATAGTGTATAGAGAAAAGAATGAGCATAATGAAAAAGCCAAGGAGGTCATCATGAAAGGGCTATCTAGGTCAGGTGATGATAAAGTGAGGCATTGTGTGTTAGCAACGGAAGTAATTGATAGGTTGGAATGTATGTACGATGGAGATATCCATGTCGCTGAAGAAGAGGCTGAGGAGCTATTGAGGAAAATTAATTACCTATCATTTAATTGTCAACCTGGGGGTTTCGTAAAAATTGCGAAGCATGTGCGCACTGTATATGCTAGAAATTAACTTCCAATTTAGATCAAGCTAACTACAAGACCAAATTCACCTATTCCAATTCAACAATCAATTCAAAACAAATTATAGTAAAATTATAGTACATTGTGTGGAATTGAAATCTTAATATTTCATAAATGAAAGAAAAAAGAATCATTCTTAACCTCTCACACAGGAAAAGATATGAAAGCAAATAAAAACAAATGCTCTTAACTTCTAGATAGAAAGAAAATAAAAACCATCACTCTTAACCTCTTACACAAGAAAAGATATGAAAGCAAATAAAAAGAAATGCTCTTAACTTCCAGGTAGAAAGCAAATAGAAACAATCACTCTTAACCTTTCACACAAGAGAAGATATGAAAGAAAAAAAAAAAATTGCTCTTAACTTCTAGGTAGAAAGCAAATAAAAACAATCACTCTTAACCTCTCACACATGAAAATATATGAAAGAAGTAAATCTTAATATATGAAAGTAATAAATATTAATCTATTAAAAACAATAAATCTCACACATTATAGGTGGGCAATCCAAAAGCATGAGAGATGGCAAGTTGAGAGGCTCCAAATGCAAGCATAACCAAATCAAGGTGAACATCACTCATGAGCATGGTGCCAAATCCAAATTATATATTCAAAACATAATCATTTCCCCAACTTTACACATGCCTTTCAAAGGAGAAGGCTCTCCTATTTATACAAAAACATAAGAAGCTACCTCATTAATGGAGGTCCATTATTCTCTCCCTAGATCCCTTGAAAATATCATAGAGTTACAACTCAAATAGGTAATGATGAGACACACATCTTCTTTGACCTTTATCCAAATCTTCTTCCATATCTTGAAGATAATTCGAATTTGAGTATTGGAGGCCACATAAGGGTGCCTCAGAAGCTTCCAAATGACCTATACATGTCATCAAACTCAAGCCACTTTTAAGTATTAGCAAGTATAGGTCATTTTTCTAAATTTTAACCATTTAATTCACTTATAATACTAGAAGTCATTAACTTTTTTAAAACACAAAGGTAACCCATATAATTATGAAAATGGAGGCTAATGAAAGGTTGTATGGTCATGGAGTTGTGACAAGCAAGTGAAATGGTGGTAATAAAGGTGAAAAGTGGATGATAGTTTGAATACATTTTGGAGACTCTACAGGAGCCTTGTTGCTCTAGCAATGAACCAGAACGTGGAGAAGTTGCTTCTTATCACACTCCTGATGATGAGAAGTATCAGAACAAATACCATGTTCCTCAAAAGCTAGTGCCTCTAGTAGTGAAGAAAATGATATAGATGAAAGGATCTTATGTATAAATAGGTTGATATCCGCTCTAAAGGATATCAAGGACCTATTAGAGGAAAATCTCAAGCGAGAAGATTAACTGAAAAATTATTTACTTGAGAATGAAAGGTTGATTAAAACATTAGTTGAACTAAATTCTCAACAAGAAGAGGCTAGCATATTGACTGGGGTGTTAACGAATCAACTGAGTGAGAAGGAAGCCTACTATGAGAGACTGAAAAATGAGGTACTCTCATTGAGACATGACTTAGAAAAGTAAAAAATAGAGTTGTCTCAATATTAGAAGCTTGAGGGGAGCATAAAAGCCTTGGAGGAGATTCTTTTTGAACAAAGATCCTTGCTCATCAAGGTTGGTTTGGGTTTGAGGGAAAGCCAAGCTCCAAGATTGTGAAGGCTAAAGGGTTAAATTCCCATGGAAAGGGATACCAAGTTTCCAATAACAACAAAGAAAGAAAGGTTGTTGGATAGAAACAAAAACAAGGAAAGAAGCAGCAACAAAAGAAGAAAAGGAAGCAACAAAAGGCTAAGAAGAAATAGTCAGTAGTGCAACAAAAGAGGACTAGGCAGTTGAAAGAAAAAAGTGCAAGGCAGTAATGCAAGCTTTCATGGAAGGCACATGAAGAGCTTGCAGAATTTCCCATTGTAGATCAATAGATTATGCAAGTTACTAAAGCAAAATACAAGATATAATTCTATAAAAAGCTTGCAAAAGCTTAATCGAATATGTGCAAGATCAAATAGAACACATATAACTGAGAATGAGAAAGAAAACACACATGAACACAGAAGAATACTCTAGGGAAATCCTCAGCTAAAAACCCTGATCTCTGTAATATCATACAAGTGGAAATATGTCTGGATTACACAAAGCTTTAGCTCACAAGCTATCCAGCTCTCAGTACAATCTTTCTGCTACTCATAGATAGTCAAAGGCTTCTCACAAACCTTCTCCTCTTCCCTCCAAGCCTCCTATTTCCTTGCGCAATTTCTCCTGGGGTCCAATGTTGCCACCTGTGTGAATTTACCTCTCACACAACACATTAAACTCAAAAGTAACTGCGTAGTCCTGAAGGAGATAATTCCTTCTACATGGATGAGTTTCCTTTATAGGAAAATTCCTCCAACTGATAATGCACTGTCCCTTCCTTTGTGTTGGTATTATGATACATATGTTGTACTTGATGGCAACCCACTCATCTCAAATGACAAATTATAGTGTAGCAAAGTTATTTTCTGGTTCACGGACTTTCACGCAAATAAAAGTTCACGCACTTTCATGCAGAAAAAAAAAAAAAGAAGTTCCTTCATGAAGAGAAAAGTTCACGCACTTTCATGCAGAGAAAAATTCCTTTCATGCAGAGAAAAGTTCCTTTCACGCAGAGAAAATTTCACACACTTTCATGCAGAGAAAAGTTCCTTTCATGAAGAGAAACTTTCACGCACTTTCATGCAGAGAAAAGTTCCTTTCATGCAGAGAAAAGTTCACGCACTTTCATGGTTGGTTCATGGTATTAGTCCGACAGCTTTTGATCCTATGGTTTTGGTCTGTGGTATTGCATCCAAAAGTGTTGATCCCAAGTATTGGGTCCATGGTATTGAATTGTTATGGTTTTTGGTCCATGGTATTGTGAAAGGCCTAAGGCTATAAAGAGGAAGGAGATCATTTGGCAAGGCATCTTCTGAATTATTGAATATCTGATAAAGTGCTAGATTTGGAATACTGTGATTGGGTTATGGTGCAGATCTGGATCTGAATGAAGAAGGAACCTGAGTGCAAGGAGAAGGATAAGTTCTATTGATAGGTCAAAATCTTAAGGCTGGAATAGTGGTATCTCTATATGATTTTGATCTGTGATATGTGGCGCACGCTTGATTTATAAATCTGATAATTTGGGTTAACTAATATCTGAATGTTTGAAAGAATGAATTTATAGATCTGTACGCAGGTTTCTAAATAGTGAAGTAGCGTACATCACTTGATTAATGTTCTAGCTGCTTCTGTTTATTGCTACAGTGTTTTGGGTTCAGAAGTGGGGTGTGATTACTGTTATTATGATCTAGGTACAGTCGTCAGAGAAGTGTTTATTTTGATTCAGTTTGATTGGTGAAAAGGTGATTGATTGATGCAGAAATTCTTGATGTCTGATTGATGTTATTTGTGGATCCAGTCTAAAAATTTATGAAACGTGGTCCCTGGAAGGAAGAAAAAGTTGTAGTATTCTGCAGGTAGTAGCCTGCGTACTAGTATCTCAACTAGTACAAGGACTAAGGGGGTTGTAGATCCCTTCTAGGAGAAGTTGGAAAACGAGAGAGGGTTGTAGCTCTCTCCAGGTAGCAGCCTCCGTATTGGTAAAGGACTGCACTAGTACAGAATCATGGTAAAAAGAAGTTTCTAATTGAAAAGATAGAGACATATTGCAGCAGGTGGTTTTCACCCACATTGGGTTTCCACCTTATATCTTGTGTTCTTGTGTGTGATTGCCTTATGCTCTATTTTTTTTTCCCTGGTTAATGTTTATATGATCCTGATGCACAGATTAATGTTCAACATCTATAGAATATTCTAAATTATAAGTCTGTATGGTATACGTAGGTTTCCTTATCTGTAGTTGCATATATACGTGGTTTTCTCTAACTGAAGTAGCATATATGTTCTAGGTTTGAAAAAGAAAATAATTGATTAGATAATACTAATTCACCCCCCCTCTCAGTATTATTTCCAACAATTGGTATCAGAGCAGGTCCTTCAGAAGAAGCTTGATCGCTTGAAGGAAGATCTATCATCATGAGCAACTACGAGAGAGAAGCATCACTCAGGCCACCAATTTTTGATGGGACCAACTTCGTCTATTGGAGGGTAAGAGTTACAGCCTATATTCAATCTCTTGGTATAGAAGTCTGTGATATCATAGATACACGGTACACTTTTCATCAGCAACTCCTACAGATCTGACTGAGAAGAAGCAGTTTGAAACTAATGCAAAGGTTGTCAATACACTATTAGGATGTCTATCTCAATCAGAATTCATCAAGTGTATGCATTATCAAACCGCAAAAGAAATATGGGACAAGATCGTTCTGAGCTATGAAGGAGATGAACAGGTAAAAAGAGTAAAATTTCAAACCCTCAGAATTCAATATGAAAATCTCATAATGTACAATGATGAAAGTGTGGCCAGCTATTTCCTATGCATAGATGAGATTGTTAATTGTATGAAAATTTTGGGTGAATAAATAAAAGAGGCTATTGTGGTTGAAAGGTTTCTGAGATCTTTGTCTTCTAATTTTGAATCAAAAGTTTCTGCAATAGAAGAAAAGGAGAATCTACAGAAAATTACCATGTCGCAACTACACGGAATTCTAACCGCTTATGAAATGAGGAAAGGGGGACCATCAAACAAAAGAGAAGCCGCATTCAAGGCCTCAGGAAAAGGAGATTCTTATGACTCAGGACATATGTCAGAAGAAGAGGAAGAATCAAATTTTG
The DNA here is from genome assembly GCA_000404065.3 of Pinus taeda. NCBI lineage: Eukaryota > Viridiplantae > Streptophyta > Pinopsida > Pinales > Pinaceae > Pinus > Pinus taeda. The sequence continues at coordinate 86,592 of APFE031025546.1, read as the reverse complement.
TCAAGAACCTTCAACGGGGTGTTGGAAGATTCAGAGGTAAGTTACCTTTCAAATGTTTTGCTTGTGGAAGAGTCAGTCACTATGCTGCCAAGTGTCCTCATAAAGGTAAGGAACCTATTAGATGGAACAAGAAACAAAATGTAAATAACAAAAGCTATTACACTCATGAAGACAGTGATGGATTTTCAAATAGTGATGAAGATGAACAAGGTAATAAGTATAGGCTTTTAATGGCTTTTGAAGATGATGATTTCATGGATGCTATAGATGAAGAAGGTCTTTATGAAGATATTTATAAACTCAAAATTTATTTAGAAGAGAATACTCTGCAATTCCAACTGGCTGAAAGTGAAAAAAATCATGAAAAGTTAGAATGTGAAATAGTGGGACTTAGAAAAGAGATTGAGAAAACTAGAGCTCTTAATCTTAGATTTGTTAAAGGATCTGAAACATTAGATGAGATTATCAAAGTACAGCGTTCTCCACTAATCAAGAATGGTCTGGGATATAATGAAGAAGCATCTCAAGCATAGAAGTCATCCACCTCCAAAAGTTATATTGATGCAGCAAGGAGAAGTGAACAAATTGCAATCAATAGCAAAGGCATAATGCTGCTCACCAGGTAAATCGGGGACATTTTTCTTCAAGAATGAACAAAGATCACCAAGTAAATCAAGGGCAATCTACTTCAAGGATAAGCATAAGCTATAATAGACCACAGGTAAATCATTCTCAATTGGTCTCAAGAATGAATGTCAATGAAAACTACAATCGTTCGGTCTGCAGGGTTGATAATCGCAGGAATTTTTTCAATGGCCAATGTTTCTCTTGTCACAACTTTGGACACAAAGCAGCTCAGTGTGTTGCCAACAAAACTATCATGAGTAGAGAAACTCAAAAGTAGAGGAGTATGACTGGAATCATGAAAATTACCTACAATAACTTTTCTACTCTTGAAAATGAAATAAAATGTTGTATTTGTAATAATTTTGGTCATGAAGATTCTGAATGCAAGAGCAAGTTTCGGCAAGCAACTCAGAAGGAGCAAGCCTCAAATATCAAAACATGGAGAATGAAAGAACCACAACCAGAAAGATGTGGTATAACCTTATATGAAAAAGGGAAGGAAAATCAATGGTACATCGACAGTGGATGTTCAAAACATATGACATGTGATAAAGAAAAACTTCATTCATATAGTGCCTTGGAGAAGGAGAAGAAGGTCTCATTTGGAAATGACACCCTTGCACTCATAAAAGGTAAAGGTTCTGTTCTTTTAAAAGAAAAGGTCAAAGCAGGAAATGTTATGTATGTTGATGGCTTAAAGCATAAATTGAGTGTTAGTCAGATGTACGATCAAGGAATAGAGGTAATATTTCGATCAAATGGATGTAGTGTTCATGATCTTGATACAGGAGAAACAATTATTAAAGGAATAAGAACTCCAAATAATTTATACATATTCAAAGAAGGACAACAACAATGCTATCTGAGCAAGAATGATGAACACTGGCTATGGCACCGGAGGTTGGGGCATCTAAGCTCCTCACAGATAAGGAAAGCATGCAAATACCTGGCAGTTCGTGGTCTTCTGGACATCAGAATTCCAGATAATATAATATGCAAATCATGTCAATTTGGTAAGCAAACCAGAACTAAATTCCCTGAGAAGGAAGGATCAGCTAGCAGGCCACTTGAGCTTGTCCATACTGATGTATGTGGTCCATCTAGGAAAAAGTCGCCTCGGGGAGGAGAATACTTTATATTATTCATTAATGACTATTCAAAGATGGTTTGGATAGGACTGATGAAGCACAAAGATGAAGCCTTCGAAAAATTCAAATCCTTCAAAGATTTGGTTGAAAACGAATCAGATCACAAAATTAAATGCCTCAGGTCTAATAGAGGTGGGGAGTTTACCTCAAATGAGTTTTTCGATTTTTGTGAAGAACATGGAAAAAGAAGAGAATTCTCTACAACTAGGACTCCTCAACAAAATGGAGTAGTTGAAAGGATGAACAGAATGATTCAACAAATGGCTCGTGCTATGCTTGATGAGTTTGGAACTCCCGCAACTTTCTGGGGTGAAGCTGCATTTGCTGCAATTTTTATTCTCAACAAAACAAATGTCTAGGTGAACAACACTCAAACCCCTCATGCGATCTGTTATGGTGAGACTCCTTCAGTAAAATATTTCAAAATTTTTGGAAGCAAATGCTATATCAAAAATACTGATGAACATCTTGGCAAGTTTGAACCTAGAGCAGATGAAGGCATTCTCCTTGGTTACTCCCCCCACAGCAAAGCATACAAGTGTTATAATAAAAGGCTTGGAAAAAATGTTGAAAGTATTGATGTAGTGGTTGATGAAGAAGCAAACACTCCTAGGCTTGTAATATCTGAAGATTTTGAAGATGGTGAGGTCTATCCATCAACATCAAATCAGATTCATGATGAAGAAGAAACCCATGAGGAGCGTGAAGAACAAATAAGGATAGAAGAAAAGACTCCATCTAGGTACGTTCAGAAGAATCATCCAGAATCTCAAATTTTAGGGCAAAAAGAGGCAGGAATACAAACAAGAAGAACAATTGCAGAAGCTTCAAGCTATTTATCATTACTTTCCTCCACTGAACCACAAAATGTGAGAGAGGCATGCAAAGATGAATGTTGGGTCAAGGCAATGGATGAAGAAATTGAGCATATCGAAAAGAATAACACTTGGGAGTTGGTTCCTAGACCAAAAGATAAGAATGTCATAGGGACAAAATTGATCTTCAAAAACAAGTTGAATGAAAATGGGGAAGTGATTAGAAACAAGGTCAAACTTATTTGTAAAGGGTATGCTCAACAAGAAGTAATAGACTTTGAAGAAACTTTTGCTCCTCTTGCTAGACTTGAGGCCATAAGAATGTTCCTTGCTCTCTCTAGCTTTCAAAAGTTCAAAGTATTTCAAATGGACGTGAAATCAGCCTTTTTGAATGGAGACTTAGAAGAAGAAGTGTAAATTGAGCAACCAGATGGATTCATCCTTGGTAATGATCCAAATCTTTTATGCAGACTAAAGAAGGCTCTCTATGGTTTCAAACAGGCTCCAAGGGCTTGGTACTATTGTCTGGACAAATACATTCATCAACAAGGTTTTTCAAAAGGATCAGCAGATAGCAATCTTTATATAAAAATTGAAAATAGCAAATTGCTAATACTTGTTGTGTATGTAGATGATATCATATTTGGCAGCACTGAAGAAGCTATGAGTCAAAACTTTTCCTTGGTGATGCAGAAGGAATTCAAAATGTCTTTTCTTGGAGAACTGACATACTTTCTTGGTTTACAAATCCAACAAAATAAAGGCGGTATCTTTTTATCTCAAACCAAGTATCTCAAACAGATCTTGAAGAAGAATGGCATGGAAGATTCAAAACAAGTATGCACTCCTATGGTCACAAGATGCAGCCTTAGTGCAAATGATGACTCAGCAGCAGTGCAGCAACCAACCTATAGGTCCATGATTGGAAGTCTGCTCTATTTAATAGGTACCCAACCAAAAATTATGCATGCAGTAGGAATGGTTGGAAGATTTCAGGCAAATCCTAAGGAAACTCATCTTCAGGCAGTAAAGAGAATTTTCAAATATCTTCAAGGAACTCAAAACTATGGCCTATGGTATCCTAGAGATGCGGATCCCACTCTTCTGCTTATACAGATGCAGATTGGGCTGGAAGCGTGGATGACAGAAAAAGCACTAGTGGTGGTGCATTCTTTATGGGTTCCAGATTAGTATGTTGGTTCAATAAGAAACATAGATCTATTGCATTATCTACAGCCGAAGCAGAATATGTGGCTGCTGTATCCTATTGCACTTAAATCCTTTGATGATGCAAACCTTGTAGGATTTTCAAATCACTTGTACACCACCTATCTCCATCTTATGTGACAATACAAGTGGAATTAGAATTTCAAAGAACCCAGTCATGCATTCAAAGACCAAACACATAGTGATCAAGTATCATTTTCTCTGGGAACAAGTGTTGGAACAAAAGGTAAAATTTGAATATGTTCCATCTAAGGAACAAGTTGCTGATATTTTCACCAAACCATTTCCCAGGGAGACATTTGAATACCTCAGACAAAAGCTGGGGGTTGTTGATGCATCATCCTATTGTTGAATCTTGTCTATTATACGCAAGTGGATACACGTACATTTGCCAGTCTATGTGGGTCGAATGGATCTATCAGAGATCATCTGGAAAAGGTTCACGGGGAGCATATATTCTTCTAATGATGCATTGTTGGCATTATCTTAGAAGTCCTTGGTTTCATTTCTCAAGAATTTTCTGGTGGAGTACATCAATGTGTGCTAGTCTGAAGGTTGATTCTGCTGATAGTTGTTCTTGTCTCTATGTCATGTACTTCTTTTCATATCAAGGTAATGTAATGACCTATTTTGGTTTACCCACTATGCCTGGGATGAATGAGTTTAGTCTATCTAGTGTATTCCCACTTGGATGGGAGATGGATGTATGTATGAGTCTTGATGATAGGAAGGTTACGTATAATGTATGGAGCCATGTTCTTTCTTGTGGAACATCTTTTTGCAGATAGCATTTCAGCACAGAGCATATACAAAGGGGGAGGTCGTTCAGATTTTTCAGCAGGTACTCAGGGGGATTATGGTAGTCCACCCCTTTGCCCTTGATGTCAAAGGGGGAGAGTGATTGGTTGTTGTTGACATCAAGTCCAAAGGGGGAGATTGTTGGCATTATGATATATATGTTGTACTTGATGGCAACCCACTCATCTCAGATGATAAATTATAGTGCAACAAAGCTATTTTCTCGTTCACGGACTTTCACGCAGAGAAAAGTTCACACACTTTCATGCAAAAAAATAGGTTCCTTTCATGAAGAGAAACGTTCACGCACTTTCATGCAGATAAAAGTTCCTTTCACGAAAAGAAAAGTTCACACACTTTCATGTAGAGAAAATTTCCATTCATGAAGAGAAAAGTTCATGCACTTTCATGCAGAGAAAAGTTCCTTTCATGCAGAGAAAAGTTCATTCACTTTCATGCAGAGAAAAGCGCACGAACATGGGAAATCTTATGGTTGGTTCATGGTATTAGTCTGATAGTTTTTTATCCTATGGTTTTGGTCCGTGGTATTGCATCCAAAAGGGTTGATACCAAGTATTGGGTCCATGGTATTGAATTGTTATGGTCTTTGGTCCGTGGTATTGTGAAAGGTCGAAGGCTATAAAAGAGGAAGGAGATCATTTGGCAAGGCATCTTCTGAATTATTGAATATCTGATAAAGTGCTAGATCTGGAATACTGTGATTGGATTATGGTGCAGATCTGGATCTGAATGAAGAAGGAAGCTGAGTGTAAGGAGAAGGATAAGTTCTATTGATGGGCCAAAATCTAAGGCTGGAATAGTGGTATCTCTATATGATTTTGATCTGTGATATGTGGCGCATGCTTGACCTATAAATATGATAATCCGGGTTAACTAATATCTGAATGTTTGAAAGAATGAATTTATAGATCTGTAAGCAAGTTTCTGAATAGTGAAGTAGCGTACATCACTTGATTAATGTTCTAGGTCCTTCTGTTTATTGCTACAATGTTTTGGGTTCAGAAGTGGAGTGTGATTACTGTTATTATGATCTGGGTATAGTCATCAGAGAAGTGTTTATTTTGATTCAGTTTGATTGGTGAACAGGTGATTGGTTGATGCAGAAATTCTTGATGTTTAATTGATGTTATTTGTGGATCCGGTCTGAAAATTTATGAAACGTGGTCCCTGGAGGGAAGAGAAAGTTGTAGTATTCTATAGGTAGTAGCCTGCGTACTAGTATCTCAACTAGTACAAGAACTAAAGGGGTTGTAGCTCCCTTCCAGGAGAAGCTGGAAAATGAGAGAGGGTTGTAGCTCTCTGTAGGTAGCAACCTGCGTACTAGTAAAGGACTTCACCAGTACAAAATCATGGTAAAAAGAAGTTCCTAATTGAAAATATAGAGACATATTGTAGCAGGTGGTTTTTACCCACATTGGGTTTCCACCTTATATCTCATGTTCTTGTGTGCGATTGTCTTCTGCTCTATTTTTTTGTTCCCGGTCATTGGTTATATGATCCTGATGCACATATTAATGTTCAACATCTGTAGAATATTTTAAATTATAAGTTTGTATGGTATACGCGGGTTTCCTTATGTGTGGTTGCATATATATGCAGTTTTCTCTAACTGAAGTAGTGTATATGTTCTAGGTTTGAAAAAGAAAATAATTGACCAGATAATACTGATTCATCCCCCCTCTCAGTATTATTTCCAACAATGGCCAAGTTTCCTCTGACCAAGAACTTAACCAAGCTCCTTTGTAATTAGGAACTTGTTAGAACTCCCTCCTAGCTAGGAACCTGTCCATTTATTGAGAACTTCTTCTTCATGGGTCCTTGAGCTAGTGGATCTCTTTCTTTCATTGATGTCATGAAGTATTTTTTTGAACTTCTTCTTTTTTTAGGGCATCAACCATCTATCACCTTCCTTCCTAGTTTTTCATGTAATTTCTTCCTTCGTGGAAAGTGGCCTTCTTGATACATGTCAGCGTATTTTGTCATTTGGCTACTCCTTTTATATACATCAGAATACGTGTTATATGGATGTTTAGTTGTATTTTCTTGTTTCCATACTTTAATCAATTAGTAGTACTCCATGGGAGAGAAATTGGAGTTATGCTTTAGAGTTGGAGTCTAGTCTTATTCATTGGTGAAAATTTGTGATTATAAATCCTCCTTCAAGCATGTGTCATTGGTTTGCATGATTCGAAGTAAGATGAGATTCATACATCTCCATATGTAGCATTGACCAAGTCTCAAATACTTTTTATTTCACATTCACTGTACACCCTGATGCTCTGGAAGGTGGATTAAAGATCTACAGAGTTTTGCCTGTAACAGAAGAGGAAGCTCATCATGTCCTTAAGTGTCATGAAGTTGAGCATTTGGACTAAATCGGAACAAGACAATTCATATTTAACTCATTTTAAACATTTTATCTGTAATCTAAATAAAATATAGAAAATTAAAAAATAAATCACTAGAAAAATTTGTGATTCATAGGTTACGAGTCGAGTATTCTCTTAATTCCATGACTTGAGATTGTAACTTTTTTGTTGCTCGGAAAAATGCAATGCAATGATGTTATAGAGTTTGACATATGCCAAGAGACTAAGGTCACAATAATTCGCAATTTAGTAATAAGCTTAGCTTAGTTTGTTATGATAATTTTTGTATTAAAGTAGCTATTATGATGGAATATTTGGAGAGATGTTGGCATGCATTAATATATTTCATATTATGATTGAATATTTGGAGGTATTTTGTCATTTATTTATATATTTGATATTATAATTGAATATTTGAATATAGAAAATGAGGTTGAAATCTATCCATGAATAAGAAGTAGGTGGTGTGAGCTTGTTGAGTTTTTTTTTTTTAAACAAGTTATTTTGGTTGAGATGTGGTTGTTCCGAGGTATCTATATTTTATTTTAAGAGGAAGGTACTATGAAATCTTTGTTTTTTCAATTACAATTAAGATATTCCCATGGAATTTAGAAAGAATGGTCAACTTGAGCACATGTGGAAGGGTAATAAGAGGTTGACATGTAAGAAGAGGTCAATGTAAGAAGAGGCCAATATTTTAATTTCTGATTATTTATTTTTAATTTTTTCAATTTGCAATAAACATTGATAAAATTTCGTCACCACTATTTCTTCTTAACGATAATAACTAATTAAATGTTATATTAAAAAAATTTATTGCTATGTTTTTATATTGACTTTATAATTTAAAATAATTTATAATAATAATTTTATTATTTTAAATGGAGTGTTACAGCCCCAACATGTGAGTTAGGTTTAGGGCCATCAAACATCTAGGGACAAGGATGTGACCACACACTCTCTGGGTATAGTCTAGTTGTAACTCCATTATAGGATTGTGATTATTATTTTTTTTAATCGTGGGCCAATTATCAATTCAACCATTTGTAGACACGAGAAGTCATTGCTCGTGGTAATGTCTAGTTCATGTTAAATCTCCTATGCAAAATCTTCATTTCGAACTAATATAGAAACTTTTGTTTAATTGTGGGCCAATTATGAATTCAATAATTTGTAGACACGAGAATTCATTGCTTGTGGTAATGTCTAGTTCATGTTAAATATCCTATGAAAATATTCATTTTGAACTCAAGTAGAAACTCATCGTAAGTAGATGGATGCTACACCACACACAAAGGGATTTATTAGCATGGTTGGGTTGATAGAAAGGCATATTATTGGTTTGCATGGTTATATTGTTTCTCATTACTCTTGTTACTCCAATCATCCTATCCAGGTATCTTGTACAGTACTATGTCTTGGGTTCCTTATTTTATATTTTGCTCATTTACTCTCCACAAGTTCAAAAAATCACAACCTATGCTTAAATCACTCTGGGTAGGAATTCCCCTCTAGATAATTACCCTTTATTTTGTTCTAGCAGTTTTTGGGAATCTGAACAGGTGTAATCGTTTTCTACCTCAGCTAATTTCTCAAAGGGAAATTATCCCCATAATGTTGTACTAAGCTTCCTTCGATTCTATTTTAACCTCTCCTTAATGTGTCCTCATGAACTAGCTACCGCTATTCTACATGTTCTTAATAAGGTTTCAACCTTGCTCCTTGGTCCATTTTCAGGTTATATCAGTGAACCAGAGTTTGAATCATTACAGTAACCCCCCTCCTTGTCTGTCCCTTAAAGAATTTTCTCTCATTGTTTCACACCGCCTTTGATTACTCTCTTTCTATCTCCCACTTGACTTTGTTCCTAGCCCTCCCCATCTTTGTCTCTATTTGTTCATGAAACTATCACCCCTACAAGTCCCTTGTCACTTGGTGAATCTCCAGTTGTAATCTCAGATCAATGTGGTTGAAGCAAGTGAGCGGTAGCTTACTTTTGGGAATATGGTGGCTCTCATATCTAGCAAAGGGTAGAAAACTCAACTCAAAGGGAATTGGTCAACTTTTCTCATACTATATATGAGGAAATTTCCTAATTGATCATCAAATTGATGGGGGAAGAGAATGCTTAAGAATCTCGAAGTTGTTGATGAGGATTGTGTTGAAGAATCTAGGGCAACTAAAGATATTAGGATTCTTCTAAACTTGATAACAATTTGTGAAGCACTTTTAAAATTTTCTTGCTATCTTTACCTTATTCTGTTATTATTATTGTATGCATTTATACTTCATCAAACACTACCAAAACACAAGAAAAATGAACACAATATATTGGCTCTCTGCTAGGGAAAAACCTTTTGCTCTTAGAGAGAAAATCCCTTTCATAAATTTCTCTTATTGAATCTTCTATTGATGAATGTCAAACCCTAGACCCTTTGTCAAGAATATCCTCCAAACACAAGTCAATACCTTCCTTTCTCTGATTCTTCGTTTCCTGGCACTTCATCCTCCTTCTTTCAACACTTCATTCTTCTTTCGGAAACTGGTGATAGTCATCATTATGCTTTCTCTAGAAGAGATACTTATCTCTGATCCTTAGTGAGTTCCTTCGCCTATGAGGATACCTTCTTTCTCTTGTCCAATCGAGCTCCTTTTTGATGTGTAGTTTCAAACTTGATATGACAACAATGCAACCCTAGTTTCTACCCACATGTAAGGGGGTACCTTATGCATTTTTCTCCTTCGTTATTTTCTTGAGAAAGTATCTTCCTCGCTTTAGTGGGAGGCCTTATAGGCCCAGGTTTCTAGAAAAAACATTGAGAGATATGTGATTGTGATAGTGTTTTTGTAATGATCGTAGATAGCGCTGCTTTTCTCACACATGTGACTATAGTTCACCCTTAGAATAGACTTCCAAGGCTTTTCATCTTTCTTCAATGCACTAAAGGCTTCCTTTCTTCGCTTTCCATACACCCATAACTCATCTTCCTTCTTGTTGATTTCAGATGTGATTGTGTCTTTTCATTGGATGAGTGGAAAAAATCTATAAAAAGAGGTATGTCCCTCCTTTAGGCCAACTTGAGGCTAACTAGGAGACTTAAGGGCATTCAATATACATGGCGTAACATGCCCTTAAGCGCATTCAATATTTCCTTTGACTCTTTGACTTTCCTATATCACTTTGACATGTGCTCTATATATTTCAATGAGAAAGAAAATCATTGATATAAATAACAAAAATAATATTTCTTTTCTTGAATAAATACAAATATCAAAATTACATTTATGAAGACCGAACCTAGTTACACTTTCCTCAACACTCCCTATAAACTCGGGAGGTATTCGTAAATCATTACAAGGCATTTGGCTATTTTTAAATCTTGAGAAATTCACATAAGAGAAACCAGATTGGCAATCGATTTGTTATAGCATCATAATAACCAACATTGTTTATAGCAAGGACGTGACTAAAAACTCTATCTCTCATAAGATCAGAGAACAATTTTGGGAAGACCAATGATATATAGACATTTTTATCATTGTCTCCTAAGGTACATAGCTAGCCATGTTTTCACTGACTGTGACCTTCTAAGACTATTCTTACCTTGGGTTCCCAACTCTCAATGAATAATGGTCCTCTTTCCCACTCATATCTTGGATGCCCTACACATCCTCAAAGAACATCAGATGCCAGATGATTACCTAATCCTCCATTCTTTCTTCCAAAGTGAAGACAAGAATGTTGTGTCTATCTCTTCATCTTAATTGAGGAAGATATGTCCAACTTTCCCCTTACCAGGAACTTGACTAAACTCCTTTGTAATTAGGAACTTGTTAGAACTCCCTCTTATCTATGGACTTGTCTATTTATCAACAACTTCTTCTTCATGGGTCCTTGAGCTACTATATCTCTTTCTTTCTTTGATTTCATGAAGTATTTGTTTGAATTTCTTCTTTTTGTAGGGCATCAGCCATCGATCACTTTCCTTCCTAGTTTGTCATGTCATTTCTTCCTTTGTGGAAAGTGGCCTTATTGATACATGTTAGGATATTTCATCATCTAGCTAGTCCTTTTATATACTTTAGCATACTTATCATATGGATGTTTAGTTGTATTTTCTTGTTTCCACACTTTAATCAATTAGTAGTACTCCATGGGAGAGAAAGTGGAGGTATGTTTCAGAGTTGAAGTCTACTCTTATTCATTGGTTAAAATTTGTGATTATAAATCTTCCTTCAAGAATGTGTCATTGGTTTGATTGATTGAAAGTAAGACGAAATTCATACATCTCCATATGCCGCATTGACCAAGTCTCCTATACATATCCATATGATTTCCAGTGAGAGTAAATAAATTCCAACAATGCACATAATTCATGGCTACCATCTCTTGTTTGCATTGTATAGATACTTCTGAATTACAGGTATTCAAGTTGAATTGCAAATTCCAAATGGCCTTGCCAAAAAAATTGACCTACCAATACGATAAGCTAGGAAGGAGATTAATCTCAAATAGAAGAGAATTCCTTTTTCAAAGAAAATGCAGGACTAAGAGAAAGCTATTAGTAAAAACTTTCAAGTCATGAATTAAGCCATTTTTTAGAATCATAAATGAACTATAAGTTATGTATGGTAGTCCTAATGTTTCCCAAAAAGCCAATTCATTTTCTTAGGTCTAAATGGTCAAATTGATTTCATCATTAAAGACTTTATGAGAGCAAACTTATATGGTAAATGATTTTCAGGCAATTTTCACTAGTGGTCTACCAAATAATCTCCCAAAATAAGTCATTCACATATACATGATCTTTTTGGTGAATAATTCACTGCATATCAAGTAGGGGCTAATAGTTGTTGGCTTAATTCAACCTATTCATATAATTTATTGGGTGAATACTATATAGTAGCCATTGCATTCATGTTTTTACTCATTGCTAGATAAATATAGCACACTTGTTTTTGGTTTGGCTTCAATGTTCATAAGTCTATAATTTAAGCACATGAGAAGATATCAATTACATAGTTATAGTCAAGAAACAATATTCCATATTGTAGTGGAGTCAAGTTTTGTATATAGCTTAGTGGGATATAGCCTTCATACATGGCTAAGGTAGTGCATAGAAAGAGACCTATCAACCAATCAATAACAAAGCCTTCCTTTATGTCTGTTGATGGATGGACGTAGAGTCATTTATAGAGTTATTGTATTATTAGTTGGTTGCATGTGTACATGCTACACAGTCAAAGAAACACAAGCCTTGAAGCTCATAAATTCAACTCAAAGACTTATAGATATTGCATGGTCTATCTAGTGGATTTTTTCTTTGATTTTATATTTAATTTAGAATTTTCTTTCATTTTATATTGAACTTAGAAGTTTTAATTTCCATTTTAAAGGCAATAATCTTTGTACAAGACTCAAAAGAAAAGGCTAGAAGTTAAATTTTGCAAAAGACCATGTTTTAATAGGCAATTAACTTATAATAAGTTTGTCTCAGTGGACGTTAAACATCATCATCATCATCATCAATAAAAAAATATATATATAAACTGTAATTATGAATACTTAATCATATTAAACATAAGATATAATTATTATTAATTATCACGTCAATAATATTATAATTGTCTTAAATTGTATTTATTGTCAAGAATAAAAATTGAAGTATAAAATGATATAAAATATCTCTTACTTATATTTATAATTATGATAAATTATATTTATTAACTCATTATTATTTTAAATTGAGTAAAATAAATTTAACATTGATTAAATAAATTTAACATCAAATAATTACATAAAAAATAAAAAAAATTAAAAATGATCAAAATTAAAATCTAAAAAACAAAATATTAATTCATTAAAAAATAATTTAAATGAAATTTTAAAATTGTGATATATTAATAAAAATAGCATGATAAATTAAAATAATATTTAACAAATAAGTTAGTTTAGATATTTGATTAATAGCAAAAAAAATGGCCACTTTTAACAAAATTAATAAACTTGTTCCAACAAATTAAGTTGTATTAATGTTATGGAAGTTTGAAATGTGTGCTCTGAGTTATTACTGAGCTTCATGACTATTATTGTCACACCCATCAGTCGTTTTTGTGATGTGTGACAAGTTGGAGAGACACACTCTCAGTTAAACGCAATGAGTCGGAGGGTGACAAGTTGTGTGTGATGATTTATGACGAGTGCAAGAGTCGGGTGTGACAAATGTATGACAATAGATGCAATGAGGGGACAAGTTTATATGATGGGTGGAATGTCGCACGAAGAGGTGGAGTAAACCCATGATTTCGCTGAATCATTGCGAAGGATAGGTGAGTTGACATGAAGTGGGGGCGAAATTATGTGTGGATGAGAAAAACTATGGTTGACCTAGGTAAGCCAACCCCATTATAACCATGAAAGATGGGTATATATTGGTGGAGGATGCATGGTAAGGAGACATCCAAAGAACATCACATAACATACTTTCATAGTGATCCAAGGCACTTGGAGAGTGAAGGAGGGTGAACATAAGGCAAGGTCGACATGCAGGCAGACAGCTGGACCAAAGCACCAAGGCAAAAGATGAAACAAAACCATAGGAAAGTAGTTTGGGTACCACAAGCCAAGTCAGCTCAAGGAGTAGGGGCAGTTTGCTCGTAGTTATAGTGATTGGGTGGCAAGTTACGTAGCGAACATAAGTGCAGGGATAGGTCTGCACAAAGCACCAGGTGGGTGAGATGACATGGTTGTGTCGAGCAAGCGAGCTGACACGGAGCGTTAGGCAAGTGAGCTGACATGGTTGTGTTGGGTGGACGAGCTGATACGAAGCGTCACGCGAGCAAGTTGACATAGAGCGCCGGATAGGTGAGCTGGCACGGTTGTGTCACGTGGGTGAGCTGACACAGTTATGCGAAGCAGGCGAGTTGACATAGAGCGTCGGGTGGGTGATTTGACACAGATCATAGGGAGAGCGAGTGGACACGAAGTGTCAGGCAAGCGAATTGACATGGGGCATCAGGCATTCAAGTTGAGGAGCATCAGGCAAAATGAGTGTGGACACCGGGGAGATACGAGCTGGGCATAATGAGTCGGTTGTGTGAATGGTGAAGTGCAACAGGGTTGGAGCGAGGCTACACGGTATTGTGGGCCTCCCTGAATGGTGGAATCGGGTGAGGTTGCACGATAGTGGGGCCGAGCTGAACGACAACTTGGGTAGACTTGGAAAAGTGAAGTTTGACAATTTGCCAAAGTAATTCTAGGGTTTCCTTCAAAAGCTGACTTTGTATAATGTCCCTTAATCATAATAATAATAAATAATAAATAATTTAATACAATATTAAAACATAAGCAAATAAATAATAAACAATAACGAAATTATAATACTAGTAAATAAATAATAAATAATGAAGAAATATAATAATAACAAATAGATAAAATAGTAAATAACAATACTAGAGTTCTAAATAAGTATATATAAAAGTAAACTATAAAATAGTAACAATAAGTAAAATTAACAAAAAGTAAAATAAAATAAGAAAGAGTTAACTAACAAAACTATAAAAATAGTAAAAATAAGTAAGGTTATCAAAAAGTAAAAAATAATAAAATAAAAAATAAATAAATTAAGAGAAAATTTAACTTAAGTAAAACTTAAAATAAAAAAATAAATTTGCATGTTGACACATTGAATGTGTGCATGTGGTTCCCTTTCCAATGTTTGGCATATTTAATAGACAATGGGGAAGATGAGAGATGATTCCATCATCCATTCTCTTGGGAGAAAAGTGTGGTGAGACAAAGGATTCCTTAGCAGTAGAATGTTGATTGAGGGCTTGGGGATAGTGATTTGTAGAAATATTACACGCAGCGTAGCGTATGGTTGGGTGGGGAGTCGTCCCTAAAAATTTGTTGTGGTTAGCGAGATTCAAATAACATTCATTTCTGAAATTACAATTAAGGAATATCATTGCGATAAGTAAGTTTTCTTTGCTCCTATTTCTTAAAAATTATGTGCTAATTAGTTGAATAGAGGTGTCTTGATTGTAAATTGCATAATTGATCTAATTAGTTACATGTTTTAATTTCGGGCTTGTTACATATAGTATCATGTTTTAATTTCGGGGTTGTTACATATAGTATTAGAGCGGGATTCAACTTTGTGTGACCTCTAGAGAAAATACATAGTTTTATTCATAATTTTATTTGTGGTGAAATAAGAAAGTCTCAATAAATCCTCATTTTTTTAATGTATTTTTTGGTAAAAAACTTTAAAAAAAGATTAAAAAATTCATTTACATATAATGTGAAACTGCTCATGGTTTTTGAAAAAATATCCATAGTTTTGTCCCTTAATGTATGGAAATTAAATGGCATGAAACCCACAAGAGTGAATGGAAACCAGAAAACCCTTTAAATTAAAAATTCAACTAATCAAATTAAATTATAATTTGCCACCAAATTATGTGACCAAGCATTCAATTAATCAAATAAATTTTAAATTAATGTCCCAAATGATTACTAGCAATGAGTATAAGTAACTTCCATAATTATTTTTCTCTTACCTTCTTTTTGTTTTTTTTGAACTGATTGTTAAAATTAGATAACTGCCTATGCCAACAAGCAAGTCGAATACCCACAAACCAATTAATATTCTTGTTTTACCAAAGATGTTTTATTGTTCTATGTAAAATATATGAATTGAGCTTGTGGGTCACACAAGAAACATGATTTGGTGTGACGTTTAAGACGTGCAAAAATTCAAGACATTTGCGTTGCGTCTTTTTCAAGATTGAAGAATAGAATAGTCATTAATAACATGGAAAACAAAAGTTCTTGGATTAACTTTGAAAATGGTCAACGTGCTCCTACTTTACTTCCATTTGAAAACTCAATTATTTAATTGACTTTGTAAGCCATCCTTGGCGGACTACCCAATCTATAGTGAGAACATCGATTTTTAATGAGGACTACCCAATCTACAGTGAGAACATCGATTTTTAACGAGAATGGAGCTATGCTTCAGCTTGAGGCTACGATATTTGGCACTCCAAAATTAAATTAAGTTGACGTAATATCATATATCTAACGACTCTCTTGGAAGCCATAACTTTTAGCCTTAAATTCTCTGGTTATAGTTTTGAGTAAATATCTTTAGCCAGCCTATATACTCCATTCCAATGTTGAAGGTAGAAAGTTGCACGATTCTGGAATCTCTTGTAACTCTTCTTTTAATTAGTCCTCTTAATGGTCAACCTTGAAAACTTTAAACATTTTATAATATTTGTTGCATGCCATTTCATTTCTCTCTTCATGACCCATTTCACTGTGATGAACGAGCAGTCTTCATTGCACTTCTATTTAATTATTATATATATATTTTGGTTGCATGGCTGTAAGATAGAGCTAAAAATAAGATAAAGTTGAGAATTAACTATACTATAGATTATATATATATATAATAAAGAGGGAATTAAAGACAGAAACATTTGATTGGTTTATGGTTTACACTAGATCACAAAGGAAGCTAATGGCAGAATGAGCGAAGGAACCTCAAGTTATGACAAGTGAATCTAACAAGGAAGCTCAGCCAGTTCTGATGGATCGAGTGGTGGATATGATTAAGGAGTTGGCGTTTGAATTAGCTTCGGTGAAGTCTAAATGTGATGAACATAGAGATATGGCAACAGGGTTGCAAGTTAAATATGCAGAACTGAAGGAATATTTTGAGGATCTCAAAATCCGATACGAGTATATAGAATATTTGTATATACAAATAGAGAAATAAGTCAAAGAGATTGAAGCTAAAAGGGACCAAGGTTTGGTAGAAATATTGAACATGCAGAAAGATCTTAGAGATGCTAAGAATGAGATAACGGTTTTGAAGAAGGCAATTGGGCAAAGTTCTTGTGGAGGAATTGCTCATTTGAAAGTCAAGGAACATGATTCTTATGATAGGACAAGAGGCGAGAAAACTCTTGGTAACTTTCTATGGGATATGGAGAAATACTTGAAGTGTTTAGGTATGTCTCATGATGAGGAAAAAGTGAAGGTAGTTGCTCAAATCTTGACGAAGGATGCTGAGATGTGGTGGCAAATAAAGATGGACCAGATTGCTAATGGAAGTGTTGAAGAGGTCACTTCGTGGGATGACATGAAGAAAGCTTTGCAACATCATTTTAGTCCACAAGACGAGACATGGTATGCAAGGATGAAGATAAAATATATGAAGAAAATAAGGAGCTCATAACAATATCAATGATTGTTCTCAAGTATAGTTTTGGAACTACCTGATATAGGGAAAAAGGACAAGGTGTTCAATTTCATTATAGGATTGAAGCCTTTGTTGGAAATAATACTGAGAGGGGGGGTGAATCAGTTTTAGAAAATCAATAATCTTTTCTTTTCTATACTTAGATTCATATATGCTACTTCAGTTAAGGCAACCTGCGTGTATACACAACTATGGTTAATGCAACTAGCATATATCTAACAATCTTATGATTCAGCTGGTTGATCTTTAATGAGTGCATCAGAACATTATTAACCATATAAATAGTAAATAGGTGCAGTAAAACAGAGCATATCATCTCATATAAGAATCATACATGAACACCATGAGATAAGGTGGAAACCCAATGTGGGTGAAAACCACCTGCTGCAGTTCATCTCTATCTTCTTTTAATAAGAAACATCTCTTTACAATATTTATGTAATGGTGCAGTTTTATACCAGTACGTAGGCTTCTACCTGCAGAAGCCTACTACCTTCTCTCGTTCCCCAGTTTCTCCTAGAAGGGAGTTACAACCCCCTTAGCTCTTGTACTAGCTGATGTAGGTGCTGACCTACAGAAGGCTACAACCTTCTTCCTTCCTCCAGGTACCGTGTTTCATAAATTCTCAGACTGGATACTCATGGAACACAATCATAATCTGAAGGCCACATTTTATCCAATTTTCATACTAGACCCATCAATAACATTGAATCACAAAATCAATCACCACTAGCATCATCAATCTCTGAATCACTAAAACCCTATAAAAAAAAACACAGTCACCAGAACATAGAACTCCGCAACAATATTCAAAGCCAACTGTATCATCAAAAATCATGCATCAGAGTGTATATGCTACTTGGAAGAGCCAATCCAGCATGTATACACAACTTCACCAAAGAGAACCAGAGTATATGTCATCAAATACTTATAACTTCGTTTCACTTCCTGACTTTAGACATACCCAGATCATTACATACAAAAAGATAATATGTGTGTTATCAATTAGATCTAGTCCATAAGATCACATAAAGATAAGACATTATGATCCCAATCCATTATTAGATCTCATCCATCAACTCTGAAGCTAATCACAATCAACCAATCTGAATGTGCAGAATATTGACACTAGTAAACTGTCACCAGAACTCAGAACTTTGCATCAACAAGCAGAAATACATGTAACTTCATAGTTCATCTGGTATACACTACTTAGATGTATCTAACCTACGTGTATACGCGCTTTTATCAAAGTTAAACAGTGTATACATCTGTAAATATTCATTCATAATTTTGCAGCTATTCCAAACTTCAGTTATACCCAGATCATAATATTTATAGAACATTACATGCGTCAGTATACAGATCTAGAATAAGCATGATCAAACCATATAGAGATGATTCATTCCAAGCCATAAGATCCTGATCTATCCTTAGATCTTGTCCTCCATCAACGATTGAGATTCCTCCTTTGCTCAGATTAAGCAAAGCATCATGAATTCATAACTTGCACACTGGATCTCATACTTCATCAAATATTCGAGACTTGATTAGTGTCCTTACCTAATGATCTTCTCCTCCTTTTATATTCTTTGGCCTTACTCAATACCATTGTCCAAAACCACTTAGAACCAATACCTTGGACCAAATACCTAGGGTCAATACCTCGAACCAAATACCATGGACCAAAACTTAGTTTTCCAACATGTACATGCTTTTCCTTGCATGAGAGTGCGTGTATATGCATACACGCCTTTTGGTCAATGAATCTACGTGTATACATAGCTTGGTATATAGTGAACCTGCAAATACCTTTCTTTCTTCATTCTTGCTATTTACCTGCTATACTGTGATATTTCATCTGAGAGAGTTTCCTTCTAAACTGATTCCCTGAAGCTATCCTACATTCCATCACATCTATAAATAGTATTTTCATACATTCGGTCACGTCTAATATATCTTTTGTAGATTCATCTAGTTACCATGTGCAAGTGAGTTGTTCTACTACAAGTGAGTTGCCATCAAGACAACACATGCATCATAATGCCAACAATCTCCCCCTTTGGACTTGATGGCAAGAACAATACCAAGTCACTCTCCCCTTTTGACATCAAGGGCAAAGGGCAGACCAATATCTTCTCCACTTAAGAGCATAAGACTTTCATATCAGAATAGCTGAAAATTAATCATGCTCTGTTACCAGGAATAGTGCCCACTCGGAGCTGTTATTCACACTAAGACTGGTAGCTATCTTAGAAACAAACAAGTTAAAACTACTTTTGCTTTCCTTTATGAAAAATAGACAAGAGGGGAACAAAGGAGACCAACCTTTGTCTTGCGCTTGGTTCCTTGCTCGGTTCCTCTCCTCCTCGATAGATCTTTGCCACTCCTCCTTTGTCTACACAGCTTCAGAGAGCACCTGTGGAATCAAAGCAGCACAACACTATCGAAGAATAAACATCTATATTCATAAACAACACAGGACCAGATATGTATTAACCACACCAATGCATATATAATCAAATACACAAGAATGTGGAGGAAAACTTGAATAGTTTTATTAATATCAAGAATAGCCAGAAGATTACAACCAATTTTTCTAACCCAGCATCATCCTCCTGCAAGAAAGCCCTTCTTCACCTCAATTAAAGCTTAGATCACCCAACACTATGAAGTTTCACCAGAAAACCAACAACACTTCTTTACAAGATACAAGATTCCAGCCCCCTGGATCTCTGTGATGAGGGATCCATATATAGATGATTGTAGGGGGGTGAGTCATCTTATGGGGTTTTGATTAGTGTCCGCTCTCTGATAGTTCTTGATTCCACTTGGAGATTGATGATCTCTTACTCATCCCTGGTCGAAAATAGAGAGGCAAGTGTCAGAGGGGAAGCTTCTGGAAGATTCTATGATCTTCCACCTCACAAACTATTTTTGCCATTTGTCCATTCTCGCCCATCGCACCCTACAGAGGGGCCATCCAGTATGCATTGCACCCTTTACACTGGGAAGGTGATATGCATCGCACCCTCTACACTGGGTATTCTGTATGGTCCAGTTTTGACCATTTTTGAGCAATTTTTCGTGGAGAACTTCTGAGAGATGATGTAATCAGTTGACCTTGTTCCTTTATGTAGTGAAGCAACGCTTTTAGGGACTTAGGAGCCCTCAGTTTATGGACATTTATGATTGGGGTTGTACTGCCCAAAAATGTCTATAACATGCTCCCCCTAGGCACATACTGAATTCTTTTATTGAACTCCCCCTTTGTTCATGTTGAGATGTACTGTATCATCCATGCTCCCCTAAGCACATGTAGAATCTACAAATATTTTCAAGAAAATAACATGTCTCTCAACTCTGTTAGTTTGACCTTCCTATCATCAATGACTCATACATTCTTTCATTTTCCCAACCAAGTGAGGATAAAATTGACTCATCCACCCAACCAAGTGGGTATATACCAGATACCAATTGTTTATACATGACTGAAATATTACATCATCCTTCCCATGCATAGTGGGGGTAGAAATTACAACATATGACCAAAAGGGATTCATCAAATGACTACAATAGAAAAAGACAAGCATGGGTCTTGATATGATCTTTACATCAAATGATATACATGACATTTATAACAGAGACCAAATATCTAAACAAGACTATCATACACAATGTATGATCTACTCCATAATCATCTGTAAATAGCATCGAGACCAGCTACCTGTATATGTCCATTAGTGTAGATATCATCAACCTGTGACAAGGTATGTCTATATATAGATATCAACTCATCCTCTTGATCTTGAACTTTATCATAACCTTCCATGAATGAATTCTGCATATGTGATACAAAATCATTCACATTATAGCATATGTGAAAAACACCATAGTCATCATATCATCATCAAGATCTGCATGATATTTTATACCATCCATGTATCATCAATCGGCAACATCCCACATTTGATAAGCATCAATCAACATATGTGAGTATCAACCTATCATCATATATGTCAGAACTCATCATCATCATGTTTCCAACAATGTAACTTTGAGTAATCATCCATGTATCCAGCATACTGTATATAGCACTATGTATTTAGAAAAGCTTGAGCTCAAGATCTTTTTTCAAGACTTCTTGATATCATCAACATCAACAATCCTCAACCATGTGAGAGCCAAGAACTATAAGAATCCTGCATCATAGTTGTATTATATGATCTTTATGCATATGACGACAACAACATCTGAGTGACTCCTCATCAAGTAATGAAGTTGTGTATTCAATCTTTGTACTTCTCCTTATCCTTATGAAGATCACCATGTAAGCAACATATATGCATCATCCTCATTGATTAGGTACTAAAAACTTCTAAACATAATGCTAACAATGCATTATTCAAAGCATTTGCTTCAATTGAACTCGTGCCATCTGTTCATTATCATATCTGATCATGCATATATCAATAAGAAGTATCAAGGCATCAACACCATCAAGTTAGGATCAAAAACACTTCTAGACATCTCATGAGTACCAAGACATTTCCACACATCATCAGTAGATTGTAATCATTATCAAACAGAGAAAATAATTGACTGAACCATATCATACCCTTTTTCCTGAGTTTGTCCCATTACTTTTCTTCAAATTAACATATACGCAACTGTGCAGTGTTTAACTCACGTATATACGTGACTTCTCTTCATGAAACTTGCATATGATATTTAGAACACTGAAGTTGCACACTTTGAGCTCCCCTGAGTTTGTTATGTCTATACACTGATCCATGCCACATTTTTCTATCTGTACTTCCTTCTTCTTCCATATCTTCGAGTGTGATGATTTTTTCTCCTTTTGGTATGGTGATCATAATTTGTTCCTGCATTCCTTTGATATATGTCCAAACTTGTTACATGCATAACATCTCATATGTTTCATATTCCTTCTATAGCAGTCAACGACTTTGTGAACAAACATATTGCAAGAAAAACAATATCCCTTAAAGTACCTGGATTGTGATAATCTTTCTGTGTGGCGGTCTTGAATCATTCTACTTCTACATCTGGCTGCGACATGTCCAAAATTATGACATACATAACGTTTAACATTATTCATTTGAGAAAATAACTGACTATCACTTCCATAGTTAGGAGTAAAAGATTTTCTTTGAAGAATTTCTTTCCTTGGTTGTTGATGGGATTGACTTCTCATCTCCTTATTGAGCATTTCAAATTTTGCATTAGAGTTCCTTGCCTTGCTTTGTGAACTAGATTCACCTTCAACAGATTCATGAAACCTAAGACCAGTTTTGATAGTAGGAGACCTTTGGCTACTAAGCATATCATCCAAGATCTTAGTACTATATTTAAATCATAAGAGATTATCCTTTTCTTCTAATATATCTTTTAGAATATTTACCTCAACCTAATGTTTCTCTTCCTTTTCAAGATACTGCTTCTTCATGATTCCTTCAGCTTTTCTTCCTTCTTCCAACTGATGTCTTAATTCAAGAGCTTCGTTTTCTTGTTTTTCAAGAGCTTGGAGTAGTTCTTTATTCTTCTTATTTGATTCTTCAAGATCTTCTTTTAGCAAGAGGATCTTAGCTTCAAGACTTTCCTGTAGATATACATCTAGATAGAATAGATTAGATAATGGATATGGAGACATGGATATTGACATCTTGCCAGGAACCAGATTTGAACTGGTGGCACCAAGATTTTCAGTCCTCTACTCTACCTAGTAACTGAATCTATCTCTGAGTTTCTTGATTGTTGTGCTTATTTTATTTACTTCATTTCTTAATGATGTCACTTCATCCTGTAGCTTTTGACATTAATCTTCCTTTTCCTTGAATTTCTTCCTTACCTTGTTTCCTTCCTCTAGTTGAGATTTTAGTTTGGTAGCTTCTTCTTTGGAGGCACATTCCCTTTTTTCCAATAGATCTTGTTGATCTCTAATTCTATCTGTAAGCCTTTTAAATACTGCTTCTATTTGATATCTTTCTTCCTCACCCATAAGAGAAAATTCAGTTGTTTCACTATCACTTTCATCATCTTCAAATGGATGGAGAAATGTATCACCAGAGGATAACAAATTCATATCTGATAGTTCTTTTTCTTTTTCATATTTATTGTAAGATGATTTTGAATCTGAAGTGTTGCTTCCACATATTCCCCAATTGATTCTCTCGTTGTCATAGTTCCTCTCATATCTCTTCTTCTTCTAAGGTGCTTTCTTCTTTAGCTTCTTTCCCATTGTTCTACAGATATCCTTCAAGTGATCAAGCTTCTACCAAAGGATCTGCTGTGATACCAATTGTTGGAAATAATACTAAGGGGGGGGGGAAGTTGAATCAGTATTAGCAAATCAATAATCTTTTTCTTTTCTATACTTAGATTCATAGATGCTACTTCAGTTAAGGCAACCCACATGTATACGCAACTGTGGTTAATGAAACTAGTGTATATCCAACAATCTTATGATTCAGTTAGTTGATCTTTAATGAGTGCATCAGAACATTATTAACCATATAAACAGTAAACAGGTGCTATAAAATAGAACAAATCATCACACATAAGAAGCACACATGAACACCATGATATAAGGTGGAAACCCAATGTGGGTGAAAACCACCTGCTGCAATTGATCTCTATCTCCTTTCAATAAGAAATATCTCTTTACAATATTTCTATACTAGTGCAGCCTTATACCAGTACACAGGCTTATACCTATAGAAGGCTACTACCTTCTTTCATTCTCTAGTTTCTCCTGGAAGGGAGCTACAACCCCCTTAGCTCTTGTAGGTGCTGATCTACAGAAGGCTACAACCTTCTTTCTTCCTCCAGATACCACGTTTCATAAATTTTAAGACTGGATACTCATGGAAAACAAAATCATAATCTAAAGGCCATGTTTCATCCAATTTTCATACTAGACCCATCAATCACATTGAAGCAAAAAATCAATCGCCACTAGCATCATCAATCTCTGAATCACCCAACATTGAATCACTAAAACCCTGTCAACAAAAACACAGTCACCAGAACGCAGAACTCTACAACAATATTCAGAGCCAATTGTATCATCAAAAATCATGCATCAAAGTGTATACACTACTTGGAAGAGCTGAACCAATGTGTATATGCAACTTCACCAAAGCGAACCAATGCATATGTCATCAAATACTTACGCTTAACTTTGTTGCGCTTCTTGACTTTAGACATACCCAGATTATTACATACAAAAGGATAGTACGTGTGTTAGCAATTAGATCTAGTGCATAAGATCACATAAAGATAAGATATTATGATCCTAATCCATTGTTAGATCTCATCCAACAACTCTGAAGCTAATCACAATCAACTAATGTGAATTTGAAGAATATTGACACCAGTAAATAGTCACCAGAACTCAGAACTTTGCATCAACAGCCAAAATTACATGTAACTTCATAGTTCATCTGGTATATGCTACTTAGATGTATCTAACCTGCGTGTATATGCTCTTTTATTAAAGTGAAATAGCATATACATATGTAAATATTAATTCATAATTTTGCAACTATCTCAGACTTCAGTTAGACCCGGATCTTAATATTTACAGAAAATTACATGCGTTAGTATATAGATCTAGAATAGGCATGATCAAACCATATGGATATGATTCATTCCAAGATAAGATCTCGATCTGTCCTTAGATATTGTCCTCCATCAACCACTGAGATTCCTCCTTGGCTCAAATTAAGAAAAGCATCATGAACCCATAACCTAAACACTAGATCTCATACTTCATTAGATATTCAAGACTTGATTAGTTTCATTGTTTAATGATATTCTCCTCATTTTATAGTCTTAGGCCTTACTCAATGCCATGGTCCAAAACCACTTAGAACTGATACCTTGGGCCAAATACCTGGGGTCAATACCTCAGACCAAATACCATGGACCAATATCAAAATACCATGGACCAAATACCACAAACCAAAACTTAGTTTTCCAACATGTACATGCTTTTCATTGCATGAAAGTGAATGTATATGCATACCCACGTTTTGGTTAGTGAATCTGTGTCTACATGCGACTTGGTATATAGTGAACCTATGTATACCTTTCTTTCTTCATTCTTGTTGTTTACCTGCTATACTGTGATCTTTCATCTGAGAGAGTTTCCTTCTGAACTGATTCCTTAAAGCTGCCCTGCATTTCATCACATCTATAAATACTACTATCATGCATTCTATCACATCTCATATCTCTTTTGTAGATTCATCTAGTTACCATGTACAAGTGAGTTGTTTTTCTACAAGTGGGTTTCCATCAAGTACAACACATGCATCATAATACCAACAGCCTTAGGCACACAAGGAGGTGAAGAGGGAAAAGATTAAGACCCTTGAAGAAGCTTTTGCAATAGTTGATCACTTGGTAGAACATTATGATGAGGGACCGAAGAGAGAATGAAGAATACTGATAAGCTGAAAGAGAAGTCTACAAAAGAAGAGCCTTCGAGATCGTATGAAAAGATGAAGATGAATAAGCCCTTGAAGTGTTGGATATGCGAAGAAGCACATACAGTAAAGAATTACCATTCAAGACCAAAAGTGGCAGCAATAACACAATCCAATGCGAAGAAGAAGAAAGAAGAAACTTTTTTTGTGGTTATGCAGATTTTAGGAGCTATAGTGGCTATGGATGTGATCTCACGAAGAGATACTGAAAGGAACCAATTGGAATTTATGGAGATGATGATTGGAAATGTCATTGTTCTCACTATGGTGGATTGTGGTGCAACTCATAACTTCATGAGTGAAGATACTGCGAGAAAGATTCGGCTGAAGTTTAAACCAGTTCAAGCTCAAATGAAAGCAGTGAATTCCCCACTTGATTCTATGATTGGTGTGGCTGAGAAGGTCGATGTGACACTAAGTGAATGCATAGGAAAATTCGATTTCACAGTGGTGCAAATAGGTGACTATGAAGCTGTGCTAGGCATGGAATATATGAGGCAATTTGGAGCTATAATAGTTCCACTCATGAAGAACTTGTACATTTACAATGGCCAAGAGGATGTACCCATTGATGTACAAACCATAGGGCCTATAAAAGCCAAATTTAAGTTGATAGCAATGAATGTGAAGGATGTCAAGCAAGATGAGGAAGTCTATAAGAGGTTGTCTTCTACAGAGGAAAAAATTATGGAGCACTCATAGGTGATTAAAATGTTGTCTAATTGTATCTTGGATCTATCAAGCATACTAGAGGCAATGGAAAAAGATGAGGACGCTAGACTGGATGTTCTGATGGAGAGTCGGGAAGCATACTTGCAGAGCTTAGAAGTGGAAGTTCCTGATAGATGGATTGAGTTGATATGTGAGGAAGAGGGAGAGCCTTCAGCCTCCATTTCCTCCCAATCTTCTTATATTATTATGAGGATGAGTCTCGTTGTTAGCTGCTCATGGCATTGAGTCTCCAACATTTAGAGCAAACATCTGGGATGAGATGGACATAGTTGGCAAGAAGTGTGCAGTGATGAGTCATGCTGATGTAAGGGCATGCGTTCTTATGGAGGCGATGTACAGTTGGATTAGCTACCCAACCAGTCACCAACATCATAGGTACTGACATGTCATTTCTTGTAGAGTTTGGCGTATCTATGGCATGAGGCAAGTTAGACATACACACATTTGGATTACCAATACACACATTTGTGTGGACTCACAATCTTGGCGATAGTGGTTGTCGAGATGGTGTTGTCAAGGAAAATAACCGATTAGAGTGGGGGAGTATGTAACATCCATGAGTCATGTCTGCAATGTGCAATGAGTTGGGGAGACACACTCTCGGTTAAACGTGATGATTCGAAGGGTGATGAGTTGTGTGCAATGATTTTCGACGAACGCACGAGTCAAGTGCGATATATGTGCAACAATAGATGCAACAAAGGTCAAAATTATATGATGGGTGGAAGGATGCATGGAGAGGTGGAGCCGACCCACAAGTTTGACGAACTGTTGTGAATGATGGGCGAGCCGATGTAAAGTGGGGACGAAACTATGTATTGATGACCAAAATGTATGGTTGACCCTGGCAAGTTGATCCCATTATAACCATGGCGGATGGGTATATATTGGTGGAGGATGCATGGAGAGGAGACATCCAAATAAGATCACATAACATTCTTCCATAGTGAGCCAAGGCACTTGGAGAGCGAAGGAGGGTGAATATAAGGCAAGGTCAAGGTGCAAGTGGATGAGTGGATTGAAGCACTAAGGTGGAAGATGAAATGGAACCGCAGAAAAGTAGTTCAAGTACCACAAGATGAGTCAAGTCAAGGAGCAGGGTGGGTCTACCCGCGGGTGCATCAACTGAGTGGCAGGTAGAGTACCAAACGAAAGTGAGGGGGAAAGTTTGCACAGAGTGTCGAGTAGGCATGCTGACATGGTTGCGAAAGGTGAGTGAGCTGACACACAATGTCAGGTGGGCGTGCTGACATGGTTGTGTTGGGCGGGCGAGCTGAAATGGAGCCCTGGTGGGCGACCTGAAATAGTCACACCAGGCGGGTGACCTGACACGATTACACTTGGAAGGCGAGTTGACATGGAGCATTGGGCGGGTGAGTTGACATGGTTGCACCGGGTGGGCGATTGGACACGAAGCGGTGGGCCGGCAAGTTGACATGGGGTGCTTGATAGGCGAGGCTACACGATATGGTGGGCTGCCCTAAATGGTGGACTTAGGTGAGGTTACAAGATAGTGGGGCCGAGCTGAACGACAGCTTGGGCAGACTTGGAAAAGTGAAGTTTGGCAATTTTCCAAGGTAATTCTAGGGTTGCCTTGAAAGGATGGCTATATATGAAATTGTAAATTATATTGTTATATTATATTTTTGGCAAACTCTAACCAGGGAGTTGCCCCTCCCTTGAAAAATATTGTACTTTTGTACTTTTGTAAGAATGAAGTTAAATATGAATGTTTCCGCTGTGTAAAATGAATGATGAATGCTTGATGATGTGAAAATATTCTAAGTATTGAATGTTAGGCATAGTTCGTACTTGAAAGTATTGGTGAAAAGAAATCAGGTAGCGGTGCCGCACTTGGGTATGTGCGAATGAAAGACCACTGCCAGGATAGGGGCGTGACAACTATGTTGCCAATATGGAATCTCATCATGACTCTAGCAAGTAAGGTAAGAATTTCAAATTATAAACGCCCTTTAAATTTATGCAATCTATCTATTTTGATCATTTTAACATTATAGAAATTTTTTTATCTTTTGATGAATAAATTACTGTGTATTAGATAATTTGGCTCTCAAATTCCATCCTTACTAGTCAATTTCATCCTAAATATTTTCCATACTTCTTTATGTGTCTTTAGAAATTGAAATTTTATGATTGTTTTAAGCACAAAACTATATGCACATCACTCACTTATATAAATAAACAATAACATGCCACTAAATAACTCCTATTTTGAAAATATTTCAACAAAATCGTTATATATTTATTTAAATTTTATAATAATATCCTCTCAATTGATAAATACAACTCAAGGCAATTCATGCATGCCTACCAACAAGGACAATAATGTGACAATTGATGAAAACAACACTATATGTACTCTATTTTGGTGACCATATATCCATACATCCATTAACTCCTTTTATATACAAACCTCTCGTCCCAAGAAACAAATATTATATTATTTTAAATGATACCATGAGCTGGAGCATCACTCACAAATAAAAAATGATACCAAAACAATAACATGAACTAGTGAACCGTTTCGTGGCATAAGCTTAGGCGTGATCCACACTGTACATAAAATGCAGTATATCATCTGGAAGAATCTACAGATGCCTATAAAATGCCAACCTCAACGATAAATCAAGGTGAGCATTTTGGGCTGCCATTTTCAAGTCGCCTCCCTCATTCATTGCGTCCCTCATTGTATCATCATAGTAACTTCATAGAGTGCCACTGTGCTCCGCCTCTTGTCAATGGCCACAATTTTCTCTGTAGCTTCTCCTCTCGACGAATCCCCTCCAATAGACACTGGGGAGGCCCTTCGCAAGCCCCATCGCCTGTGGCCGCGTCTCTACAACTCGGCTGTGATAAATGCTCTCTAGTAGGTAAGATGTATCATATTGGAAAAGCATGTGTTAAATTTTTCTCTGAACCCCCACAATCACAGTTCCCAGTGGCGCCCAAAACCAAAAGTCTGAGTCAGAGCCGCATAAGCATACTCTACAACTTCTCCTCTGATCACATACTATGAGAGCAATACAGGGATCCCTACAATGAGGTCAGTATCGGGAAGCTTTTGGAGGATTTAGATGCCATAGCAAGCACCATTGCTCTCAAGGTAATTTATATTTTATTTGTGGAGCTATTTGATTTATTTGGTTCTACTTTTAAAATTTCAGAGAGATTTGGGACGTATTTGATTCTACTTTTAATTATGCTCTTTAGCTCAAGTAGAGACCATAGAGTCTTCCATATTATAGCTTGTAGCAGAAAATCATTCATTTTTTCATTGATATTTACTGATAAACAATGGTGTCGTTGATATACAATGTCGCCCCATTCCAACGATGCATCTAGAAAACCCAGGAGCATAGCTCTACTGTGAGGTGTTAGATATGTGACGATGATCCTGTTTTTTAACATATATCTATCATTTACCTTAGATTGGTCATCTATTCAAATTTCCTTTATATATAAAATAAAACGAAGTAAACCTCCATAGTCTTTGGAACCTGATCCATGCATAATTCCTTAAACAAATGTATTATTTTTCTTAGTGTATATATTAATATAATATACATCTATATTTTAATGACAACTCTTATGAACAAATATATGAATATACCATGCAACGTACGTGTCTGTATCTATATAAAATAAAATTTAATAAATCAATAACAATACACAATAGAATATATATATATGATTTAAATTCCTCATATCTATATCTATCTATCTATTGATATATATATTCTTTAGTTAAAAAGAAATATATTTTACTTCATTGATTGAAATTATATATTTTGTTGGCATCTCAGGGTTCAATAGGACAAGGGACATGGCATTTTACATTTTTGGACTGATCTGTTTTCTGCTTCACCATGACTTTGCAATGTGATGAACTTCTAAATTACTCTTTCCTTAGCAACTATTCTCATTCCTTTTCTTTGTTTTTTCATAAGAAAGATGAATTATCATCACCAATAACTAGTATATACTATCTTGAGGAGGACATTTAGTGATTTATATGTTATGCTTTTATGTTTTGATGTTTGAATATTTTTTTTGTATATTAGATATGGAACACAACCTATTCTGCAGCTAATCGGCTATTCCGTAGCTACCTTAATACTCTAATAGGTTCCATGTGTCAGAAGAAGAAACTAGCCACATGGGTAGTTTGGAAATCATCATGACATGGACCCTGTCCTATTCATTCAGCCCAGTTTGACAAAGAAGATGGCATAAGAATATGGTCAACGGATAAGTCAAGCAAAAAGAGACTGAAGGCAACAAGAATCTGTTTCATTGTTAATTAATGTGTTTCACAGTGATGGAAATCATTATCCGGAGCAACTACCTGTACCTACAGGCTCCAACAGCTACCTATACAAACGAATCCAACAACCACCATGTCTTGGATTTATGTCTCCAGCAACCGAGGAAGAAATTTTGTATACCTGTCTTCTATGTGTTTGGCTGTAGCATGCTTTTCTCTACAAATAGTTATATGATTTTTCTTATAAACACCTGTGTAAAGGATCGAAGAAGTGAGTAGAAATAGTAATAGTTTTATTGTGAAATCAAAGTTCTAGACTCTATAACTTTTGTGCATTTTGTGTCCCTATTTTAATATGAGAAGATCACATGTTTTTATGAACATCTAAAGGAGTTTTCTTGGAGTTAATCGAGTAAGCATAGCTTAATCAGTTGCAGAGAGTCCCTGCATTGAAGAAGGTTTCATTTCATTTTATTTTTATTCTTCTTGTTAACTATAAATTCATCATTTTCTTTTTAAAACAGTGTTAATAATCATTTTCTTCCTAACAATGTTTATGATGTGCTTTCCATCATTTTCTTGTTAACAATGTTTATAATTTAGAGCAGATTCCATTAGCTTAATCTCTTTTTAGTTTTTATTAGTAGTTTAGAAGATAGAACTCAATGGTGCAATCTTGTTTCTTCAATTAAAAACTAACCTTGTTTCAGGATGAGAGTAGGATTGAAGAATGATAGGGATACATTGTTGGATAGTTTACTTCATTCATTGTTTTGCTAGTTTAAATTCTCAATTAAACTAATCATTGTCATTTAGTGTCTTTGCTATTTCATTTTTAGTTTACTGACTCGTGGTGTTAATGAACGTCATTTAATGTCTTTGTTGTTTCATTTTTAGTTTACTGACTCATGGTGTTAATGAATGTTTATGTAAAACCCTCCAAGTTGATAATTCATCCTTAACTAAGTGGTTGAACATTTCATCTATGCAATGAATTATTTCTGCATCCTTGTATTTGCTTTCTCTTAGATTAATGAAGTATAGAATTACTCAACTGTAATCCCAAGGAGACTTTCTCCAAAACTTGAGAGGCAGAGTAACCAAGTATTTCATTTAGTTTTATTTCTGTAATTAGTTAGACATCAATTGCAAATTTCACTTTCAGTTTTAATTCATGATTTGGAAATAATGGTAGAATAAGAATATAAAATTTGTTTTTATTTCTTTCTTAGCTTTGCTTCCAAATATTTCTTAGCTCTATTTTCATTCCTTTCTTAGTTCTGTTTTCATTTTTAGATTTAGAGAAGTCTTTAAGAAAGTTAGATTTAGTTTTGATAATTTGCATTGTAAATCATTAGGAATTAAAATACCAAAATCCCCCCAAAACAACATAAAACATAAAAACAATGAAGTAAGAAGGGTTAGCTAGCAAAAACAGTGCACTATACTTCATCAATTTACGATACCCAGATTGATCATTTATGTAGAGAAATTTAGGACACTAAATTAACCAAACATTTTTGCGTTGTTGTCCGGGAAGTGTAACTAGGTAGCCTTATCTCTTACATTAAAAAAGAATGATATGCATAGAGAAAGAGACTGTAGGGGTATATTTATAGCTAGGGGCAGTAGTTCAATTCCTACAACACCATCTACTCCACCAAGAACAAGGAAAGATACACCTCCATCCCAAACTCATACTCCCAGCTATAGAACACCTGAAATTCCAAAGGAAGAAATTCAATCAAAAGAATCTCCTATTTCATCTACCAAGTCAGTCCGAGAGGAGAAAAATCTCGAATTTCCAATAATACGAATAGCCTTTTTTACATCCACGGGAGAGAATATTTTAGTGGAAGAAATAGGAATACCTTGTGAGGAAGAAGAAGTAGAACCTCTCTCCCATATCCCATTAATAGAAGAACCAGAGGAAGAGAAAGTAACCTTGCAGGTTGAACCTTATAATGACTTTGAAGAAACTATAATGGCAGAAGAAGGAGAAGATGGGGAATTCAGTCTTCTTGGATGGGATAGAGGAAGAGGTATAGGGAACAATGGAGGACGTAGATGAAATAATGGAGGCAAAGGAAATAGGGAAATAGATAATTCTTTTGGATTACCTATAGTAGTTGAAGAAATAAATGCCACAATGAAAAATATATCACCTTCTGTCCTCCCAAGTTTCCATGGGTTAAAAGGTGAGTATCCTGAAACATTCTTATTTGAGTTTGAAGTCTTATGCAGAACCTATAACTATCTAGAAGACCCTTAAAAACTAAAAGTGTTTCCTTCAACACTAAATGGAGATACTTTGAAGTGGTTCATACGGTTAGTCACTCAGTCCATTAGAACATGGAATGGCATGAAAAAATGTTTTTGGATAGGTACTTGGATTATTGCATGCCTACCAATCACAAAGATCAAGTGTTAAAAATGATGCAAAGAGAGGATGAAAATTTATAGGATTTGATTGAGAGATTCAACAGTAATTTGAAAAGATAAAAAATGAACAATTTAGATGAATATACCTTGAAATCTCTTTTCTTAAAATCCATTAGATATGAGTGGATAGATATCCTTAACATGATGGGGAAGGGAGATATATCTCAACTTCCATTAAATGATATAAAAGAATTATGTGTTCATCTCTCAAGAGGGAAATCTAAAACTGGGAAAGGTCCAAGAGATCCTTCTCTTGTTAGAGTGAACAAATCTGCAACTGAATCTGTAAGTAGGGAAGAAATTGGTAATATGAATGATGAATTTAAAACTAACATTCTAGGGAGTCTTAGTGAGCGAATAGACACCCTTAAATTACAAAACAAGTAGAAAACCACCATTTTTTGGCCAAAATGTAGAAAAAACATGCTCTAAGAGAATGCCCTTTAGATGCAAAAGTTGTAGAAACTTGTATTATTTTATCAAAAATCCATGAGACCAAAGGTTGTCATTCAATTCTGGGTCTTAAGGTTGTCTTTCAAGAGGAAATAGTCCCAAATTCTGTAGAACCTCCTTGTTTTGTTGCTAGAAGATCTTGGCAAGGGCCACAAAATCAAGGATTTAACAATCAAATGTATTTTCAGCCCCCACCAAATTGGAATTCTTTGCAGAAACCTTGGCCTCAACCTCAATCTCAATCTCAACCATGGACACAAGGAGCACAAAATCTTTATGGAAGATTTTCTCAATATTATCAATATCCTCCATCATATCATAAATGTCCCACCCCACACATTCCACAACAAAATCAGCAGCCACAACTTCAAAATCGGAACCCTCAACTTTCATTACCATGTCCACAATAATCTCCACAAGAAAACCAAAATCCTCAACTCTTACTGCCATTTCAGTAGAAACCAAATCAGTGACCTACCTAACCATTACCAAAAACCAATAATAAAAATCCTCAGAATGCTTACATGGTAGAAGGATAACAATTTCCAACTTACATGATTACTCCTCTAGATCTTAATGATGTTCAACTGAGTCTGGTAAGATATTAGAAAAATAAATACCTTTTGTAGTTATTCAGGAAAAAGATAATTATGAAGAAGATTCTCTAAAGGTCAATAAAATTTTTGAGGGAGCATCTCTCCAAAACCAAAACATTGAAAAAGAAAAATAAAAAGAATTAGTGAACAGAACTCCTATCATTGAGCAACTAGCATCTACTTCTACATTTCCTTTTCCTAAAAGATTACAAATTGATAGAGGAGTAGAAAAGTAGATTATGTTGCCTAGTTATGATTTTCCAGATGAATTGAAGAATGACTGTATCAAAATCCCTTTGCCACAGGGCATTAAAGAAATTCCAATTCTAGCCAAAACAATAAAGGAGTTTAGCATAAAGAAACTAGGAAGAAAAATAAAGGAAACAAAAAGAATTCACCTGGTAAAGAAAAATGACAGAGATAATGATACAAAAAATTGCCATACAAAATATGTGGATGCAGGAAGTCCAATTGTGAAAACACATATCAATGGAGTTGAAATTCCAAATACATTAATTAACTTAGGGGCAACAATAAACATTATGAGCAAACAAAATATGGAGTAGCTCAAGCTTCCTAACCTTCTTTACACCCCTACCTTACTACATCTACCAGATAGATCAGTAATCAAACTAGATGGAGTGTTAGAAGATATTTCAGTATCCTTAGGTTCTTGGGAATATCCTATTGATTTCATGAGATTAACTCCCGAGAACAATCTAGGAGGACATCCACTCATATGAGGAAGACCTTGGATGGCCACAACTAATTCTTTTATTAGTTATAGATCTCATGACGTGTATATTTTGGATGGTAATTCAAAAAAAAAATTACTTTATATCGTCCAGCAAAAGAAATCATAGAAATAGATGACAAAGAATGGATTGATGATGAAGATGATATTCAATCTCTCTTTGCTATTTCAGATGTTAGTGAAGATAGTCAAATTTTAAATACATTGGAAAATTTTGAATCATCTTCAGAATATGACCATGAGCAATTTAAAGAAAAATCTAATGTTGAACATTTGTCATCTAGGTAGATGTCTCTCTATTCTATGGAAGAGTTTGGTAGCTCTACAATTGAAAATTTTCCAGGTAGGACATTGGATATAAACAAAAACTTGGAGAAACTACAACAAGAAGAACTAATCAAAACATTATAAAAACATTATGCTGCATTTGCATGGGAATAAACTGACGTGAAAGGCATTAATCCTAAGACTTATACCCATCACATCTACATTGAGGAAAATTGTAGACTTATCAAACAAAGGGAGATTGTGAAAGAAGAGCTCCAAAAATCGCTGAATGTAAACTTCATTTACCCAATTTGAAATAGCCAATGGGTTTCTCCTTTGATAATTTTGCCTGAAAAGAATGGTAAATGGAAGGTGTTGGGCTCCAGTACTGAAGCAATAATGCTGCAACTCCTAAGACTCCCTTCTTTACTTTTATCAACCCGGTAGTTTGTAACAAACTTGGAAGCGACGGTGTTGTATGCACAAGTACTAGCTCTTGCCATGACTATCATTTGATCAGCTGGCACAAGCTTGCTAGGATCTTAAGCCAACTTCTATGAGTTCTTAGAAGAAGCTTTTAACTGTGATGGATGAAAACTAACTCAAAGGAGGCTAATCTACTTGTAGAAAGAAGTTGAAAGCTGAAAAGAAATGCAAACCCTAGCAAACCCTAGTTTTACCGACTAACCCTACCAGTGCAAGAAAAGCGATGAAAGCGGTGGAAATGGATGCCATTGAATCTTAAAAAGGTAAAATGCATGTGACTAAACTATCTCTAAAGTAAAATTTGGAAAAACATATTTTTTTATTTCTAAGTAAGTTGTCAGAATTATTATGCATGTGCTTTAACTATTTTTTATTGTGTAGAAATTGATTGGCGAAAGGAAATGATTGCAAGAGGTTGGGAAGGTAAGAAGAGGGCCTAAGGGGTCCCTAGAGCCCTTTCATAGAGTTTCACAATGATCGGATCTCAAGAAACCACTTTTGTGAGCTTTTATAGGAAGTTTGCATGGGTTCTACAAGATGTTATGTAGCTTCTACAGGACGTTTCTACAAGATGTTCCGAAAGGGAATTTTGAAGGGATGATGGTGGAAAAACGGTGGGAAAGTGGAAATGAAGGTTGGATAAGGATGTTAAGGGGTATAGGACTTTGTGAATGAGGCTAATGAGAAATTAAGGTGATTGTATTTGATCGAGGATGGAGGGAGCAATGATGCACAAGAATGTAGAAATTAGGGAACAGTGGGAAAATGTGAAAATGAAGGGAAGGAATATTTGGTTAAGGGTTTGAGTAGTTTATATGATGGAGGAAGGGTAGGCAGGGAGGTATCACAGATGATCTGCACATTATTTTCAAAAATTGATCAAAGAAAGACTAGGAAAACCAAAGATCTAGCTATTTTCACCTAATTTGACCTAAAAAAAGAAACATGATGAACAAAAGTTTATTGGCAGAAAATCATACAAGATAACCATGGAAGCAAAGCAAGAACATATTCTAAACATGCAAATACAATTAGTATCAACTTTCCTAACTAAAAATCTAACACTAGCAATTGCATGAAGAGGCAAAAATAGCGTTTTTGTGACAGCAGGTGTGCCTTGGTCTCATCTCATGGTCCCAAGGAGGGGGAGATGAGATCAAGGATTTCTTGGTGGAATTTTTGCAGGTTTTTTCTTTTACCAAACTATTAAATCAACCTGAAGCATGGAAACCTATTTCAATCATAAAAAATGACCTAAGTAACAAAGCAAGATTTTAATCTAAATAACAAAAATTATTCTATGAATGCAACAAAGACACATAAAAGTACACAAAGGAGGTACTGGGCACTTGGGTTGGGCCCAAGTCTAAAAGCTATAGCCTCCTAAGAAATATTAGAGCTGGTGCAAGGCTGGATTCATCTTTATTGATAAAAGAAATAATAGTTACATACCAAAAACTGTCTACAAGAAAAAGCTTGAAAATGTGTTGAAATGCAGAGCTAACCTACAGACTAAAATTGAACTAACATCTGACTAACTGCTATCTAAAAATTGAATACAAACTAGCTAACTGAAATGAGGCCCTAAGCCTTCTTATTTATACAAATTGAGGACCCCAATAGTCCTCCTAAACTTTAGGAACTCGGGTGCCAAAACTTGCAGTTAATAACAACTTTACTAGCCCTTGCTCGGCTACCCTTGTGATAATCGATGTGGTGGCCCTTGAACTTTGAGCTGCTGGTGGAGAATTCAAGGTGAGTGCTCATAAATGAAGGAGACACCTTCCTACAAATCCTCTCCCTTGTTCTTCCATGAATTTGGTTGTCAAGTGCTCATTAAAACCTTTGATTTTGTCTCAAAATTGACCAAAAGTCTGCATAAAATACACATTAGACTTGTTGGCATAATGACTAACCCAATTCATTATATTAGCATAAATATAGTCAAAAACATGCAATAAACTAATGAGAATGGTGGATTAAGTCGAATTAGGAGACTAAATGAGCCCATATAATTACCCATTTTTGGGGCTCATCATCACCCCCTACGGAAAGTGTTGCTCATCCTCTGAGCAACTAATCTATCTCTTCATTTTTTATGGCCCTCGTGGCCTCCTTATCATCCCAAGCTCCTGATGTGGTCTACTCGTGTGTGCCATAAAATTTTTCCTTCTTTTCCATGTCCTTCCACTACTCCTCCTATTCTACTTGTTTGAATTCTTGTGCTTTCCATGGCCTTAAAATACAGGGAGGCCTACCTTTTTATCTTTTCTTTTGGCTTAATTGATGTGTTGAAGGCAGTGGAACTAGCTACTGCCTCTCTTTCCAGAGTCTCAGGGGACCCTTTTCTTGGTTTTGCCTCTTCTTCTTCTTTTTCGCTTCCTTCTGTCTCTTTTTCTTTCTCTGTTTGCTCTATTTCCTTCTGTTCCGTATCTTAATCATTTCCCTCTTCTATTTTAGTTTCTTCCTTTTCCTATTCTCGTCCTACTAAGTCATCAGTTGCTTCATCTTCTCCCCTTTTCTACTCTTATTCCTCAATGTAAGAAGGACTGATATCATAGGTGAGGGCTTTTATGTCACTTTCTGTTGTCATCCCCCTGAAGACTTCCCAATTAGGGTGTGTGAATGTATGGAGGGCTTCTTGGTATTTAAGATATAATGCATAGGATCTAGTTAGTTGTCTACATTGCAGGGCTTATATTGCCTAGCTAGCCGTGCAGCCCATCTGGGCTTCTCTCTCCTGCAACTGTTGTTTCAGCATCAGTATTTGAGCTGCTACCAGAGACTCCCTCTCTTTTTGCTGCTTTATCCTCATTTCAACATCAGGTTGTGTCTCTTCCCTTGGCTACTGTTCCTCTGTTGTTTCCTGACCTACTAGGGGACCTTCCTGTAGTTGCTGCTCTTCAGAAATCTGTGTTATGTCTGCCCTTTGAGTTTTCCATTGCCGTAACTGCTTTTTCAGCAGTGCATTTTCCTCCTGAAGTTCGGATTTTTTAATGCTTTTAGTGTGTCTCACCATGGCCAACTCTCCTCTTAATTCCTTTAGCTTGTTCTCCATGTGGTGTTCATTGGTTTTTTTTCTTTTTTTTAAACAAAATGCTCAGGTGAGAAAGCAGGTAGAACTGAAAACAGAGGGATAACTGAGCTTTTATCTTTTTCTAAAACCAAATAGGGAATTTCTCGTGTGCTTCTTATAATATCAAATGGCAGTAATTCCCCTATTTGAAAACTACTGTCACCCAAAATTTGACTGTCTATTTATGAAAGGAAAAATTTTGTTTCTATAGACAGAGCACAGAGATCAAGTTTTCTTCTTAGCACACAGACAGATATGCAAATTCAAAATTTTTCTACACACAGAGGTTGGTCTCCACAGTTGCATATATCTTGCTTATGGAGAATTTTTTTAAAAAGGAAATGTGGAGGAGAATTTTGATGCAGAAAAACTCAGACACTCAGTGCAATACATAGGCAAACATTTTGCTTCTAATACACAGGCAGATTTTTCTCTGATTTTCCAATTTGATGCCGTTCAATTCACCACCTTGCGCAAACACATCATGCATAGAGAATTTTTTTTTTAGCCTACCTCATTTGGAGCTCCAAATTTAACAAAAAATCCCAGGTTTTCCCACTCCGTAGCTGTTCTGCCTTTCCTATAGAAGCCTTCCTGTAGAAGGCTCTCGTTTCCTGTAGAATGAAATTGTGCTTCCTGTAGAATGCCGATAAGTGGGAGATTTTAAAAAAAAAGGCAGAAATCTCGAAAAATCAGACAGAAATATTGCAGACGACCATTGGTTAGCTTCTCTGGAAGTGGTGGACGTGTATTCCAGTTGGGCACGTCGTGAAGGCACAGTGAACAAAGAATGGTGAATGCATTAACTAAGCCATCTTTTAACTGCTGGTGTGATTCGTGGTGAGGAGATGAGGTGGCAGAAATGTGTGTTGGCCCCATGTAGACTATAGTACTGTTACGAAGCTTCATGTTTTCTACCTGTTAATTACTTGACATCATGTGCGCTGGAGTTTAGAACATCTTCCACCACCTATTTTTTTAAATTTCTCGTGAATTGATTAGACATGTGCACTTGGTGATCTCCGAATGAGTGCAATCGAACTAGCTGAGGGTGTCAGGTTAACTAGCTAGCTTTCTGGCTTAATCCAACTGTTTCATTCATTCATGCACTTTTGAATCATACAGATGCAAATAGAGGAACTGGTTTAGACACTTACCTGTAAGTCCACATGCTGCTTGGTTCTTTTTGTTGCTGCATGCTCATATTCCATTGCTGCATGCCTGGATCCCTTATGCTATATGCTTTTTGTTGTCTGATGTGTGGCTATTGTTCTTGTACAGGTATCTTCTGACTGGATCTAAGTTGTAGAAGTATGTTTCATCCTTCAGATTTGCACCCTCATGTTGTTGATGTTGGATTTTTGCAGGGCAACGACTTGTTTTCTCCATAGCTCCCAAACGATAGATCAGATTGACTTGAAACTTTCTGAGCATGTTTCTATCATTATTATGCACCTCACATAGAAAAATTGTGGTCAATGGATGCACAAATTTCGAGAAAAACTAAAAATTACTGAAGGTGACAGAGGTCAATTTCTCAAAAATCGTGCACTAGAAGTGGTTGAAACTACTTGGGTAGGTTACTATCACCTATATGCATCTCCCCATGATACATGTTTTGAAATGGATGCACGGATATGGAGAAAATGAAAAAATGGCTGAAGGTGATAGAGGCAGATTTCTTGGAAACTGTGCACTGGAATTGGCTGAAATTGCTCGGGCATGTTGCCATCATCCCTATACAACTCCCCATATAACAGTTTCTTAAATGGATGCACAGTTTTCAGGTTAGGGAAAAAACAAATTTCTATTCTATGTATTTTTGTATTAGAGCATTCAGCAGTCTTTTGGACAGTAAGGAAAATGAGCTTGGACTGCGATGCAGGCATGGAAATGATGGAAGAGGGGTTTAAAGATTGTAGGAGTATTTATGAACCGTTTATGAAGCTATCATGTTTGCCAAACTGCCTTTTAAAATTGATTTCTAGCTTTCTATAATTTCTACAGGAACTTCTTGTAGAAAACACAGTTTTCATAAAAGAAGCACAATGAGGTGGAAAAAATGATGGAGAAGTGTGAGGGATGGAAACAGGGATGTTTACAAGCCTCATAGACAGACTCTCAACCTTTGGGTCCTCTTCTGAGATCGATTTTAGCTTGTTTGTAGGCTTCCTCTAGAAGACAAAACTTCTTGTAGAAGACACAGAACTTCCTGTAGAAGTTGAAATCCTAGTCCGAATGAGACAAAATATTGGGAAATGGTAGGTCATGGAGGAATGGATTGTGCAGGATGCTGGCAACTTGGTGCTAACCTCCGTCCTTGTTTTGTGCGATCCTACTAACTTGCAATGTCCTTCCTGTAACCTGCAATTATTCAACATAAATTAGGTTTGTTTTTCTTTTTCTCTTTTCTTTTTTTTGAAAACAACTAAGGCGTCGCATGGAGGTTTTCACCCAAATTGTCTGCCCTAGGCACCTCCAAGGGAGGTTTTCACCCAGGGATCTTATTCTATTTTTATTTTCTTTTCTTTTCAACCCATTGACTACCTCATAGAGGTTTTCAATCAATGAGCTAATTTGAGGCACCTCCTAGGAGGTTTTCACCTTAGATTTTTATTTTCCTCTTATTTTCATTTTTTCTTTTTTCTTTTTTCTTTTTCTTCCTACCCTACCCTACTTGAAAAAAAAATTCATTTTCAAGTATAATAACACTTCCAATGGAGCCATGTGCACATTGAGATTAGAGACAAAATGATGTGGAGGCTTGAAATGCATGCTTTGACAGGTATCCAGATTACAGAGACCCAATGGTTTGACTTTGAATCGATTAAGCACAGCTGAGGAAGAGAGTACTGTTGCATCTTTGTGACCCTTTGGAACCATATCTCAATATAGCTCTGATATCCTTGGTCCTTTTGCTAATCTAGATCATTCTCCATATCTTCTTCTATCATGACCTTCACATCTTCCTCTTTTTGCCGATTTTTCTCTTGAATACATGGAGGATTTGATAGTAAGCATGAGGGAGCATTCTCAATTTTTGATTCTAATGTCTTCTCTTCATCAAGTGCAACCCATGGTTCTTTGATCTCCTGTTTTGAATATTCTTTTGCTGGATGTGATCCTTCAATGATGTCAATATAATCTCTTTTTTGCAATACTCGTCCTGAGCTATGGTGAATATCATTGAGCTCAAGAGGAGTTGTTTGGACATGTTGTGCCTCAACATTGTAATTGGGTTGAGCTACTCCAATGTGTGGGTTTGGAAATGGTGGTACGGGTAGTTGAGTGGGGGTGTATATTTGAGATGGATGTGGATGGGTTTGTGGTTGGGCAGGTGGTTTCCCACTATATACTTGTTGAGCCTACCTGCTATTTGGGTTTGGGTTCAGTTGAGCAGGCATTTGGGACTGTCTTGGTGGAGCAAGAGGTGATGGTTGCGGTTGAGCAGGTGGTGGAGGAAAGGGAGAGAGAGGAGTGTTGTACTAGGGCCTTCATCCTTGATGTGGTGCATTCCACTGAGGCTGTGGCTGAGGATAAGAGTGAAATGAATGAGCAGCTGGTTGGGCATAATATGGATATGTGAAGGACAAAGGAGGAGGTGTGGACTTGGAAGGATGACCAGGGGAACCCCAAGAAGGTACGGAAGTTGCTTGATAGGGGTTGTAATAGGTCTGGGATGTCCCTTGCATTCTCTGCTAGTAAGGTCTGGGTCCATGTGGCCTCCTCTGCTTCATGAAATAGAGTGGTTTAGTGGCTCCTTTGGCCCTCTGATATGCAGCTTTAATTCTCGGAAAGTAAGTGCACTGGTTCATAGGATGGTCTCTTTCACAAACAAAACACACTTCTATGGAGTGCAATGGACATTCATTCCTAAGATGCTTTCTAGTGCACCTAGGACAAAAGATGGCCAAAGCCCTCTTGGCTTCCTCTTGCTTCCTTTGGATCTGCAAGGTATCTAGTTGCATGGTAAGAAACTGCCTCACCTCGCTCTTGAAATCTTCCATCTGATTTGCAAATTCACTTTTCGATAAGGTACTGCTCCCAACATTTCTGTTTGTAGCCATTTTCTCCAGAGAAATGTTTTCTTCTTCTTCTCCCCTAGAGGTTCTTCAAATATGTCTTTCTGTCCACCTAGGGGTTCTTCTTAATCACAACCATCAAAGAAGAGAGAAGGTTGGGTGTGTGAAGTAGTGGGGGTGTTGTGCAAACATTTTTCTGAATTATCTTTACTCCTACAAGGCATGAAAGGAAATCTTTTTGGTTATTTTTGTTTTCTTCTACTTGTACCCGCAAAATTGGAATAGATTGAACTGCAACTAACCAAAATCTATCTTGCTGAAATGAAAGAAGGAAATGGCTATTCTATTTTGCTGCAATGAAATTGCATAAATGAAATGCTAAGTTATGCTTGCAGAATTGAAATTGCAGAATTGAAATGCTAATCTACGCTTGCAAAAATCAAATTACAGAATTGAAATGCTAATCTATGAAAGCAGAAAATGTCTAATATACTTTTGCGGAAATGAAATTGCAGAATGGAAATGAAACAATCTACTCTACACTTGCTGAAATAAACTACTTAACAGAAGGTTGTAGTAGAAAATAGAAGAAAATAAACAATCACCAATACTCTGACACTTCCCTGGCAACGATGCTAAAAATATGGTGGGCTCCAAGTATTGCAGCAATAAAGTTGCAACTCCTGAGACTCCCTTCTTTGCTTTTATCAACCCAGTAGTTCGTAACAAACTTGGAAACGGTGTTGCTGTATGCACAAGTACTAGCTCTTGCTGCGACTATCACTTGATCAGCTAGCACAAGTTGACTAGGAGCTTAAGCCAACTTCTATGATTTCTTAGAAGAAGCTTTTAACTGTGATTAACAAAATCTAACTCAAAGGAGGCTAATATACTTGCAGAAAGAAGTTGAAAGTTGAAAAGAAATGCAAACCCTAGCAAACCCTAGTTTTACCTACTAACCCTACCGGTGCAAGAAAAGTGATGAAAGTGGTGGAAGTGGATGCCATTAACTCTTAGAAAGGTAAAATGCAGGTGACTAAACTACTTATGAAGTAAAATATGGAAAAACATATTTTTGTGTTTTTGAGTAAGTTGTTAGAATTATTATGCATGTGCTTTAACTGTTTTTTATTGTGTAGAGGTTGATTGGCAAAAGGGAATGCTTGCAGGAGGTTGGGAAG
The DNA here is from genome assembly GCA_000404065.3 of Pinus taeda. Taxonomy (NCBI): domain Eukaryota; kingdom Viridiplantae; phylum Streptophyta; class Pinopsida; order Pinales; family Pinaceae; genus Pinus; species Pinus taeda. The sequence goes on along the minus strand of APFE031025546.1, from coordinate 42,509 downwards.
TTGAGAATAGGGCCTAAGAGGTCCCTAACACCTTTACAGAGAGTTTCACAGTGATCGGATCTCAAGAAACCGCTTCTGTGAGCTTCTAGAGGAAGTTTGCAGGGGTTCTACAAGATGTTCGGAAAGGGAATTTTGAAGGAATGATGGTGGAAAAACCGTGGGAAAGTGGAAATGGAGGTTGGGTAAGGATGTTAAGGGGTCTAAGACCTAGTGAATAAGGCTAAAGAGTGATTAAGGTGATTGGATTTGTTCGAGGATGGAGGGAGTAATGATGCACAAGAATGTAGAAATTAGGGCAAAGTGGGAAAATGTGCAAATGAAGGGAAGGAATATTCGGTTAAGGGTTGGAGTAGTTTGTATGATGGAGAAAGGGTAGGCAGGGAGGTATCACAAGTGATCTGCACATTATTTTCCAAAACTGATCAAACAATAACTAGGAAAACCAAAGATCTAGCTATTTTGACCTAAAATAAGAAACATGACGAACATAAGTTTATTGGAAGAAAATCATGCAAGATAACTATGGAAGTGAAGAAAAAACATATTCTAAACATGCAAATACAACTGGTATCAACTTTCCTAACTAAAAATCTAACACTCGCAATTGCATGAAGAGGCAAAAACAATGTTTTTGTGGTAGCAAGTATGCCTTGGTCTCAGCTCATGTTCCCAAGGAGGAGGAGATGAGATCAAGGATTGCTTGGTGGAATTTTTGTAGGTCATTTCTTTTACCAAACTATCAAATCAACCTGAAGCATGAGAACCTATTTCAATCATAAAAAAACGACCTAAGTAACAAAGCAAGATTTTAATCTAAATAACAGAAATTATTCTATGAATGCAGCAAAGACACATAAAAGTACACAAAGGAGGTACTTTGCACTTGGGTTGGGCCCAAATCCAAGAGCTACAGCCTCCTAAGAAATATTAGAGCTGGTGCAAAGATGGATTCATCTTTGTTGATAAAAAAAAATAATAGTTACATCCCAAAAACTGTCTACAAGAAAAAGTTTGAAAATGTGCTGAAATGCAGAGCTAACCTACTGACTAAAATAGAACCAACATCTGACTAACTCCTGCCTAAAAACTGACTACAAACTGGCTAACTGAAATGAGGCCATAAGCCTTCTTATTTATACAAATTGATGACCCCAATAGTTATCCTAAACTTTAAGAACTCGGCTGCAAAAACTTGTAGTTAACAACAATTTTACTAGCCCTTGGTCGGCTGCCCTTGTGATAATCGATGTGGTGGCCCTTGAACTTCAAGTTGCTGGTGGAGAATTTGAGGTAAGGGCTCATAAATGAAGGAAACACCTTCCTACAAATCCTCTCCCTTGTTCTTCCATGAATTTGGCTATCAAGTGCTCATTAAAACCTTTGATTTCGTCTCAAAATTAACCAAAAATCTTCATAAAGCACACATTAGACTTTTTGGCATAATGACTAACCCAATTCACTCTATTAGCATAAATATAGTCAAAAACGTGCAATAAACTAATGAGAATGGTGGATTAAGTCAAATTAGGAGGCTAAATGAGCCCATATAATTACCCATTTTTGGGGTTCATCATCACACCCTACTGAAAGTGTTGCTCGTCCTCTAAGCAACTAATCTATCTCTTCATATTTTATGGCCCTAGTGGCCTCCTTATCATCCCAAGCTCCTGATGTGGTAAACTCATGTGTGCCATAAAATTTTTCCTTCTTTTCCATGTCCTTCCACTGCTCCTCCTATTCTGATTGTTTGAATTCCTGTGCTTTTCCTGGCCTTAAAATACAGGGAGGCCTACCATTTTCTCTTTTCTTTTGGCTTAATTAATGTGCTCAAGGAAGTGAGACAAGCTACTACCTCTCTTTCGAGAGTCTCGGGGGACCCTTTTCTTAGTTTTGCCTCTGCTTCCTCTTTTTCTCCTCCTTCTGTCTCTTTTTCTTTCTCTGTTTTCTTTGTTTCTTTCTATTCCATCTCTTCATCCTTTTCCTCTTCTATTTTAGTTTCTTCATTTTCGTGTTCTTGTCTTGTTGAGTCATCAGTTGCTTCATCTTCTCCCCTTTTCTGGTCTTCTTCCTCACTGTCAGAAGGACTGATATCATAGGTGAGGGCTTTTATGTTACTTTCTGCTGTCATGCCCCTGAAGACTTCCCAATTAGGGAGTGTGAATGTACGGAAGGCTTCTTGGTATTTAAGATATAATGCATAGGATCTAGTTGGTTGTCTACATTGTAGTGCTTCTATTTCCTAGCTAGCCGTGCAAGCCATCTGGGCTTCTCTCTCCTACAACTGTTGTTTCAGCATCAATATTTGAGTTGTTGTCTGAGACTCCCTCTTGCTCCTACTTTATCCTCATTTCAACATCAGGCTGTGTATCTTCCCTTGGCTACTATTCCTCTATTGTTTCCTTACCTACTAGAGGACCTTCCTATAGTTGTTGCTCTTCAGAAATCTATGTTATGTCTTCCCTTTGAGTTTTCTGTTGCTGTAACTACTTTTTCAGTAGTGCATTTTCCTCCTATAGCTGGGATTTTTTAATGCTTTAAGTGTGTCTCACAATGGCCAACTCTCCTCTTAATTCCTTTAGCTTGTCCTCCATGTGGCGTTGAGTGGTTTTTTTTTTCTAAAAACAAAATGCTCAGGTGAGAAAGCATGTAGAACTGAAAACAGAGGGATAGCTGAATTTTCGTCTTTTTCCGAAACCAAATAAGAAATTTCTCATGTGCTTCTTACAATATCAAATGGCAATAATTCCCCTATTTGAAAACTACTGTCACCCAAAATTTGACTTTCTATTTATGAAAGGAAGAATTTTGTTTCTACAGACAGAGCATAGAGCTCAAGTTTTCTTCTCAGCACACAGACAAATATGCAAATTCAAAATTTTTCTACACACAGACATTGGCCTCCACAGCTGCATATATCTTCCTTACCGAGAATTTTTTTTAAAATGAAATGTGGAGGAGAATTTTGATGTAGAAAAACTCGGACACTTAGTGCAATACACAGGCAAACATTTTGCTTCTAATACACAGGCAAATTTTTCACTGATTTTCCAATTTGATGTTGTTTAATTCACTACCTTGCACAAACAAATCATGAATAGAGGAGTTTTTTTTTTTAGCCTACCTCGTTTGGAGCTCCAAATTTGACAAAAAAATCCCAGTTTTTCCCACTCTGTGGCTATTATGCCTTTCCTATAGAAGCCTTCTTGTAGAAGGCTCTCATTTCCTATAGAACAAAAATGTACTTCCTGTAGAATGTCGATAAGCAGGAGATTTAAAAAAAAAGCAGGTTGAAATCTCAAAAAATCAGGCAGAAATCTTGCAGAGGACCATTGGTTAGCTGGTCTAGAAGTGGTGGATGCGTACTCCAGTTGGGGACATCGTGAAAGCACAATGAACAAAGAGTGGTGAATACGTTAATTGAGCTATATTTTAACTGTTTGCGTGATTCGTGGTGAGGAGATGAGGTGGCAGAAATGTGTGTTGGCCCCATGCAGATTGTAGTGTTGTCACGAAACTTCATGTTTTCTACCTATTAATCACTTGACATCATGTGCGCTGGAGTTCAAAACATCTGTCACCTCCTGTTCTTTTAAATTTCTCATGAATTGATTAGACATGTGCACTGTGTGATCTCCGAATGAGTGCAATCGAACTTGCTGAGGGTGTCAGGTTAACTGGCTAGATTTTTGGCTTAATCCAACCATTTCATTCCTTCATGCACTTTCAAATCATACAGATGCGAATAGAGGAATTGGTTTAGGCACTTACCTGTAAGTCGATGTGCTGCTTGGTTCTTTTTGCTGCTGCATGCTCATATTCCATTGTTGCATGCCTGGATCCCTTATGTTATATGCTTTTTGTTGTCTGATGTGTGGCTATTGTTCTTGTATAGGTATCTTCTGGCTCGATCTAAGCTGCAAAAGTATGTTTCATCCTTCATATTTGCACCTTCATGCTGTTGATGTTGGATTTTTGCAGAGCAATGACTTGTTTTCCCCATAGATTCCAAACGATAGATCAGATTGACTTTAAGATTTCTAAGCATGTTTCTATCATCATTATGCACCTTCCATAGAAAAATTGTGGTTAATGGATGTACATATTTGGAGAAAAACTGAAAATGGCTGAAAGTGACAGAGGTCAGTTTCTCAAAAACCCTACACTAGAATTGGCTGAAACTGCTTGGGTAGGTTACTATCACCTATATGCATCTCCCCATGAAACATGTTTTGAAATGGATGCACGGATATGGAGAAAATGCAAAAATGGCTTAAGGTGATAGAGGCAGATTTCCTGGAAACCGTGCACTAGAATTGGCTCAAATTGCTCGGGCATGTTGCCGTCATCCCTATACAACTCCCCATAAAATAGTTTTTTAAATGGATGCACGGTTTTTAGGTTAGGGAAAAAACAAATTTTTGCTCTATGTATTTTTGTATCAGATCATTTTGCAGTTTTTTGGACAGTAAGGAAAATGAGCTTGGGCCGTGATGCAGGCATGGAAATGATGGAAGAGGGGTTTGAAGATTGCAAGAGGATTTATGAACCCTTTATGAAGCTATCATGTTCACCAAACTACTTTTTAAAATCCATTTTTAGCTCTCTGTAATTTCTACAGGAGCTTCCTGTAGAAAACACAGTTTTCATAAAAGAAGTACAATGAGGTGGAAAAAATGATGGAGAAGGGTGAGGGATGGAAACAAGGATGTTTACAGGCCTCATAGACAGATTCTCAACCTTTGGGTCCTCTTATGAGATCGATTTTGGCTTGTTTGTAGGCTTCTTGTAGAAGACACAGAACTTCCTATAGAAGGTGAAATCCTAGTCCGAATGAGAGGAAATCTTGGGAAAGGGTAGGTCATGGAGAAATGGATTGTGAGGGATGTTGGCAACTTGGTGTTGACCTCTGTCCTTGTTTTGTGCGATCCTCCTAACCTACAATGTCCTTCCTGTAACCTGCAATTATTCAACAGAAATTAGGTTTATTTTTCTTTTTCTCTTTTCTTCTTTCCTTGAAAACAACTAGGGCGCCTCATGGAGGGTTTCACCCAAATTGTCTGCCCTAGACACCTCCAAGGGTAGTTTTCATGTAGGGACCTTATTATCTTTTTATTTTCTCTTCTTTCCAACCCATTGACCACCTCATAGAGGTTTTCAATCAATGAGCGAATCTGAGGCGCCTCCTAGGAGGTTTTCACCTTAGATTTTTATTTTCATCTTATTTTCAGTTTTTCTTTTTTCTTTCTTTTCCTACCCTACCCTACTTGAAAAAAAAAATATTTTCAAGTATAAAAATACTTCCAATGGAGCCATGTGCACATCGAGATTAGAGACAAAATGATGTGGAGGCTTGAAATGCATGCTTTGACAGGTATCCAAATTTCAGAGACCAAATGATTTGACTTTGAAAGGATCAAGCATAGCTAAGGAAGAGAGTATTGCTGCAACTTAGAGACCGTCTGGAACCATATCTCAATATAGCTTTGATATCCTTGGTCCTTTTGCTATCTGGATCTTTCTCCATATCTTATTTTATCATGACCTTCACATCTTCCTCTTTTTGCTGATTTTCCTCTTGAATACATGGAGGATTTGATGGTAACCATGAGGGAGCACTCTCAATCTTTGATTCTGATGTCTTCTCTTTATCAAGTGCAACCCATGGTTTTTAGATCTCCTCTTTTGAATCTTATTTTGCTGGATGTGTTCCTTCAATGCTGTCAATATAATCTTTTTTTTGCAATACTCTTCCTGAGCTATGGTGAATATCGTTGAGCTCAAGAGGAGTTGTTTGGACATGTTGTGCCTCAACATTGTAATTGGGTTAAGCTACTCCAATGTGTGGGTTTCGAAATGGTAGTACGGGTAGTTGAGTGGGGTGTATATTTGAGATGGATGTGGATGGGTTTGTGGTTGAGTAGGTAGTTTCCCACTATATACTTGTTGAGCCTGCCTGTTATTTGGGTTTGGGTTCGGTTGAGCAGGCATTCGGGGCTATTTTGGTGGAGCAAGAGGCGATGGTTGCGGTTGAGCAGGTGGTGGAGGAAAGGGAGCGAGAGGAGTGTTGTACTGGGGCCTCCACCCCTGATGAGGTGCATTCCACTGAGGTTGTGGCTGAGCGTAAGAGTGAAATGAATGAGCAGCTAGTTGTGCATAATATGGATACGTGAAGGACCAAGGAGGAGGTGTGGACCAGGAAGGATGAGCAGGAAAACCGGAAGAAGGCACGAAAGTGGCTTGATAGGGGTTGTAATAGGTTTAGGATGTCCCTTGCATTCCTTGCTGGTAAGGTCTAGGTCCATGTGGCCTCCTTCGGTTCATGAAATAGAGTGGTTTAGTGGATCCTTTGGCCCTCTGATATGTAGCTTTAATTTTGGGCAAGTAAGGGCACTGGTTCGTAGGATGGTCTCTTTCAAAAACAAAACACACTTCTATGGAGTGCAATGGACATTCGTTCCTAAGATGCTTTCGAGTGCACCTAGGATAAAAGATGGCCAAAGACCTCTTGGCTTCCTTTTTCTTCCTTTGGATCTGCAAGGTATCCAGTTGCATGGCAAGAAACTAACTCAGCTCGCTCTTGAAATCTTCCATCTGATTTGCAAATTCACTTTTGGATACGGTACTGCTCTCAACATTTCTGTTTGTAGCCATTTGCTCGAGATGAATGTTTTCTTCTTCTTCTCCCCTAGAGGTGCTTCAAATATGTCTTGCTATCCACCTAGGGTTTCTTCTTAATCACAACCATCGAAGAAGAGAGAAGGTTGGTTGTGTGAAGTAGTGGGGGTGCTGTGCAAACATTTTTCTGAATTATCTCTACTCCTACAAGGCATGAAAGGAAATCTTTTTGGTTGATTTTTTCTTTTTTCTACTTGTACCTACAAAACTGAAATAGATTGAATTGCAACTAACTAAAATATATCATACTGAAATGAAAATGCGGAATTGAAATGAAAGTAAGAAATTACTAATCTATTTTGTCTAAAATGAAATTGCAGAAATGAAATGCTAAGCTACACTTGCAAAAATGAAATTGCGGAATTGAAATGCTAATCTACGCTTGCAGAATTGAAATTGCAGAATTGAAATATTAATCTATGCTTGCAGAAATGAAATTGCGGAATTGAAATGCTAATCTATGAAAGTAGGAAATGTCTAATCTACTTTTCTGGAAATGAAATTGCAGAATGGAAATGAAAAAATCTACTCTACGCTTGCTGAAATAAACTACTTAGCAGAAGGTTGTAGTAGAAAATAGAAGAAAAGCAACAATCACCAATACTCTGACACTTCCCTAGCAACAGCGCCAAGAATATGGTGGGACCCAATATTGAAGCAATAATGTTGCAACTCCTAAGACTCCCTTATTTACTTTTATCAACCCGGTAGTTCGTAACAAACTTGGAAGCGACGGTACTATATGCACAAGTACTAGCACTTGCGCGACTGTCACTTGATCAACTGGCACAAGTTCGTTAGGAGCTTAAGCCAACTTCTATGAGTTCTTAGAAGAAGCTTTTAACTGTGATGGATGAAAGCTAACTCAAAGGAGGCTAGTCTACTTGCAAAAAGAAGTTGAAAGTTGAAAATAAAAGTAAACCCTAACAAACCCTAGTTTTACCGACTAACCCTAACGGTGCAAGAAAAGCGATGAAAGTGGTGGAAATAGATGCCATTGACTCTTAGAAAGGTGAAATGCATGTGACTAAACTACTTCTAAAGTAAAATATGGAAAAACATATTTTTGTATTTTTGAGTAAGTTGTCAGAATTATTATGCATGTGCTTTAACTGTTTTTTACTGTGCAGAGGTTGATCGGTGAAAGGAAATGCTTACAGCAGGTTGGGAAGGTGAGAAAAGGGCATAAGGGGTCCCTAGCACCCTTCCAAAGAGTTTCACAGTGATCAGATCTCAAGAAACCTCTTTCGTGAGCTTCTACAGGAAGTTTGCAAGGGTTCTAGAGGATGTTCTATAGCTTCTATAAGACATTTCTACAAGATGTTCCGAAAAGGAATTTTGATTGAAGGGCTGACAGTGGAAAAATGGTGGGAAAGTGGAAATGGAGGTTGGATAAGGATGTTAAGGGGTCTAGGACCTGGTGACTAAGGATAAAGAGTGATTAAGGTGATTAGATTTGTTCGAGGATGGAGGGAGCAATGATGCACAAAAATGTAGAAATTAGGGAAAAGTTTGAAAATGTGGAAATGAAGGGAAGGAATATTGGGTTAAGAGTTGGAGTAGTTTCTATGATGGAGGAAGGGTAGGAAGGGAGGTATCATAGGTGATCTACACATTATTTTCCAAAACTGATCAAACAAAGACTAGGAAAGCCAAAGATCTAGCTATTTTGACCTAATTTGACCTATAACAAGAAATATGATGAACATAATTTTATTGGCAGAAAATCATGCAAGATAACTATGGAAGTGAAGCAAGAACATATTCTTAACATGAAAATACAACTGGTATCAACTTTCCTAACTAAAAATCTAACAATAGCAATTGCATGAAGAGGCAAAAACATTGTTTTTGTGGCAGCAAGTATGCCTTGGTCTTAGCTCATGGTCCCAAGGAGGGGGAGATAAGATCAAGAACTTCTTGATGGCCTTTTTGTAGATCTTTTCCTTTACCAAACTATCAAATCAACTTGAAGCATGAAAAACTATTTCAATCATAAAAAAATGACCTAAGTAACAAAGCAAGATTTTAATCTAAATAACAAAAATTATTCTATGAATGCAACAAAGACACATAAAAGTACACAAAGGAGGTACTGGGCACTAGGGTTGGGCCCAACCCCAAGAGCTACAACCTCCTAAGAAATAGTAGAGCTATTGGAAAGTTGGATTCGTTTTTATTGATAAAAAAATAATAGTTACATCCCAAAAACTGTCTACAAGAAAAAGCTTGAAAATGTGTTGAAATGCAGAGCTAACCTATTGACTAAAATCGAACTAACATCTGACTAACTCCTACCTAAAAACTAACTACAAACTAGCTAACTTAAATGATGCCTTAAGCCTTCTTAGTTATATAAATTGAGGACCCCAAAAGTCCTCCTAAACTTTAGGAACTCGGTTGCCAAAACTTGCAGTTAACAACAACTTTACTAGCCCTTGCTCGGCTTCCCTTGTGATAATTGATGTGGTGGCCCTTGAACTCCGAGCTGCTGGTGGAGAATTTGATGTAAGGGCTCATAAATGAAGGAGACACCTTCCTAAAAATCATCTCCCTTGTTCTTCCACGAATTTGGCTACCAAGTGCTCATTAAAACCTTTGATTTTGTCTCAAAATTGACCAAAAATATGCATAAAGCACACATTAGACTTGTTGGCATAATGACTAACCCAATTCACTCTATTAGCATAAATATAATAAAAAACATGCAATAAACTAATGAGAATGGTGGATTAAGTTGAATTAGGAGGCTAAATGAGGCCATATAATTACCCATTTTTGGGGCTCATCAGAGGGTGTGCATTGATTATCGAGAACTGAATAAAGAAACCCTTAAAGATCATTTCCATTTGCCTTTTATAGATCAAGTGTTAGATACATTAGTAGGTAAGACGTATTTATCATTATTGGATGGTTTTAGTGGTTATAATTAAATACAGGTAGCACCTAAAGATCAGGATAAAACCACATTTACTTGTCCATGTGGAACTTATGCCTATCGAATACCTCCTTTTGGATTATGTAATGCACCTACAACATTCCAAAGAGCAGTACTAGGGATTTTCTCAGACCTAATACATGGTTGTGTAGAGGTATATTTGGATGACTTTGCAATCTATGGGAATACATTTGAAGAAGCTTTGGAGAATTTGGAAAAGGTTCTTAAAAGATGTAAAGAAACAAACCTTTCACTAAGTCATGAAAAATGTTTTATGATGTTTACAGAAGGTATTGTTTTAGGACATCACATTTCAAGAGATGTGGTTAAAGTTGACAAATCTAAAGTTGAATTCATCTCTAAATTATCAATTCCAAATTGCCAAAAGGATGTTAGAAGTCTTCTAGGATTTACAAGATACTATATGGTTTATAGAAAATTTCACTAAAACAACATCCCCACTCTTCAAATTGCTTAACAAAGATTGTGAATTCAATTGGAATTCTGATTGCCAATTGGCATTTTAAACCTTAAAAATAAAAATTTCTGAAGCACCCATTTTATGAGGCCCAAATTGGAAACTCCCTTTCCATATTTCAACAGATTTTTCAGATACAGCTTTGGGAGTTGTATTGGGCCAAAAATATTTGACTCCTTATGCCATTTACTATACATGTAAGAATATGACTCCCATTGAATTAATTATAGTGTGACTAAAAATGAATTTTTAGTTGTTGTTCATGCAATTAAAAAGTTCAAACGCTATATAACAGGCTATGAAACCTTTGTTCATACAAATCACTCTGCTATTAGATATTTAATGAATAAACCTGTAACTAATGGCAGAGTTACAAGATGGCTTTTACTTTTGCAAGAATTCAACATTACTGTGCTAGATAGACTTGGAAAACAAAACACAGTTGTTGATTTCTTGTCCAAGATTCAAAATATCAAAGAAGATTCTCCGGCTGAAGATAAGTTTCCTGATGAATATAATTTTGCAGTAACTACTCAAACTCCTCGGTTTGCAAATATTGCTAACTATTTGGTGACGAGAAAGTTACCCTCACATTTGTTTCCTACAAAGAAAAGAAAAATTATTCAGGAAAGTGCAAGATATTCATGGATCACTAACGAGTTGTATAAAACAGGCCCAAATCTTATGATCAGATGGTATGTCAGCGAAAATGAAATGCCATAGATTCTTAAGGCATGTCATGATGAGCCTTGTGGTGGAAACTTTGCTTACAACAAGACAGCCTATAAAATCCTTTCCTTAGGATATTATTGGTCATCCATCTTCAAAGATGCTAAAGAATATGTCAGGAGATGTGTTAGGGTCCCACCCTAACCCCGTTATTTATGTAATGGGATCACGTCATAGTCAAGAGTCAATAAAGCCCATATTAATAATTGTAAGTGGTTAATTCACAATTAATAACGGAACCATAGTTAGTTGCAAATGGGCCATAGTATTAGATAGATGCTATTATTAATACCACGGTATTGACCCATGGTATTTCATGTATGAGTCATATATAAAGGATAGATACTCCCTGCGAGGAGCATCGTGTCTTATTTTGTAATTGAGCTCTGCTCTATTGGAGGTTGCCCCCTCGAAGAGGCAAGTGAAAATTACTCTTTGAATAATAAAATCATTGCTATTCTATGTTCTGGGTATCTTTTCTTTGCATATTCTGTATTTGGGTATCATTTGCAGGTTAAGAGCATAACAAGTGGTATCAGAGCACTTTCCAGGGCCGATGGGATCTCCATTTCTGAACAATTTTTTTTTTGGCTAGAGATGTGTTCCGGCGTCTTTAAACCACGGGATCTCTCATTGAGCGCATAAACCTGTGGATTTGGGGAGGCATGCACGCAGGAAATACAAGAGGTGGTCACGTCTGTTGGACTCCCTTGTAACCCCTATGGGTACCCCTTCTAGTAGTAGCGCATTAGGCAGAACCGTGCACGGAATGTCTTCCACGTACCCTTTGGGTATATCGGAAGCCCCCTAGGCTCCCTTGAACCTCGCCATAGATAAACCGTTGGCCGTCTCATGGCTACAGTACACCAAGAACAGCACTCGAAGAGATTACTCGCCCGTACGATACGGTAGTCGGGTTGTACGGCTAAGGGTATGGTCGATCCTCCTTAGTTAGAGCCCTGAAACATTGGACCGAGTAATATTGCCAGACCCTTATGTATATTGCGATCTGTAGCACCTGACACTCCTCAAGACCATAGTTCCCTTTTCTATCCGGGGATCACACATCATCTCTTCTAGATCTACTTGTGCAAAGGGGTGCAACAGCAGTAGACATCAGTCCCAATCAGCCATTCTGATTTATTAGATCCATCAGATCCACCATTCAGATCTCTCAGATCCACCAGATCAGAGTCGTTGTGAAGGGTTCCTATACCGGGGTAAAATTTTTGCAGGACTTTTGGCCGCATTGACATTTGAGGATTTGGCCACTGCAATATTGATAAGGAAGGAGTAAAACTCCATTAGGAGTTTTCAAAAAAAACAAAAAAAAAAAAATTCTAAGATCTTTCGGGGTGCTTATTGGCGATCTAGCCCATCAGAATCAGGATGACCAGTTGAGTTAGGCGGTCACAATTTTCAGAAAATCTGGTTGGTGTATGGTAGAAACTAGAGCTCAAGCGATGGCCAATGAAAGCATGGACAAACTTGAAGAATCAGTGCAAAACCTCCACATTCAGCTTACCGGGCTATGTAGCATGGTCGAGAAAATAGTCCCGAAGGGCAAGGAGCAAGCCCACGAGGAGGCATATAATGGCCATGAACACAATGAGGGTGAGTCTAGCCACTCTCCTCACGTCTGGCACACCCACCCACAACCCAGTCAGTGACCTCCCAAGTTGGATATGCATAAATTTGACGGTTCTCACTCGTCGGCATGGATAGCACAAATGGAGCAGTATTTCAAACTAAATCACATCTTCGATGATGAGACTCAGGTTATGTTGGGGAGCATGTACTTGGACAATGAAAGGTGGCAGTGGTGGGAATGGCATCAACGTTGCACTGAACCTTTTAGGACTTGGTCCAAATTCACCAAAGCTCTTCAAGACCGCTTTGACCAGGAACCATCTTTTTTGGGTCATCTTACTAAGCTCCGATAGACTGGTATAGTGGATGAATATATTAAAGCTTTTGAAGCCTTAGCCTTCTGCACTTGGGGTCTCTCAGATGTTCTCTACACGAAATGTTTTATCAGTGGTCTTAAAGAAGCTATTAAAGCCCAAGTCCTACTGCACCACCCTCCCACATGGACGGAGGCTTACAAGGTAGCTCGTAACGTGGAACGTGCATTAGCAGCCCAATATAGTCGCCCAAATTTCTCCGCTAAAGGTCGCCCCCCACAGGCTCACAATACGACTCAAACACTTAAGGTCCAAAAGGTGTCACCTGCGGAAATGGCCGAAAGAAGAAAGCAAGGCCTATGTTACTACTATGATGAAAAATACTCCCTAGGTCATAAATGCAAGGAGCCCAAATTTTTTCAAATTGATGCCACTGACTACAGCTCAACAGAGGAAGATCCACCACTAGAGGAACATGAGCCGCTAGAAGAAGACAACCAAAATGACAATGTCTCTCACGAACCAGTTATTTCGTTGCATGCTTTGGCAGGGATTTCTTCCCCTCAAACTCTCAAAATCAGAGGTTTTATTAAACATCGTCCAGTAGTAGTCTTGATTGATAGTGGAAGTACACATAATTTCATCCATCAAAAAGTCGCAGAAGTAGTGCATTGTTTTGTAGGAGCAGTTTCTAACTTCCAAGTTCAAATTGCGGATGGAGGCACAATGAAATGTGAAGGCCGCTGTGAAAATGTCAAACTTCAAATGGGGGATTATCAGTTGAAAACCCACATGTTTGCCATACACATGGGGGGTTGCGACATTGTCCTCGGAGTTGTATGGCTCCACACTCTTGGGCCAATCACAATGGATTTCCAGGAGTTATATATGAGTTTTAAGTAGAAAAACTACACACATACCCTTCGTGGACTCCAGGCGGGAGCCCCCTCTATAATCAGCTCGCATAGGATGGAAAATTTTTAAAAAAGGGGCAATCGTGGAGTTGTAGCTCAATTTAATGCCATCCAGGTAGTCAAAACCAAGCCTCTGCCAATTCATCCTGAGATGCAATAGATTTTAAATAACCATCTACCCGTCTTTGACAAGCCTCATGAGCTTCCACCCTCATGAGGGGAACATGATCATAGCATCACCTTGGTTCTAGGGGCCCAACCCCCAAATGTGCGGCCATACAGATATCCGTTCACCCAAAAGAATGAAATAGAAAAAATCAGCAAGGAACTTTTGGAAGTAGGTGTCATTCGTCCCAACATTATTCCTTATTCATCCCCAGTGGTCATGGTGCTCAAGAAATATGGGGAGTGGCGGATGTGTCCCGACTTTAGGGCCCTCACTAAGTTGACAGTCAAAGATAAATTTCCCATCCCGGTGGTTGATGATTTGCTGGATGAACTCAATGGGGCTCAATTCTTCACTAAGCTAGATCTTCGCGCAAGCTACCACCAAATTCGCATGAAAGAAGTCGACATCCCCAAGACTGCTTTCAGAACTCATGAAGGCCATTATGAATTCCTGGTCATGCCATTTGGTCTTTGTAATGCCCCCTCTACCTTTCAGAGCCTTATGAACCACATTCTCAAACCATATCTCAGGAAATTTGTCCTTGTTTTCTTCGATGACATCCTCATCTATAGTTACACTTGGGCCGCACATCTTCAGCATGTAGATCTACTCTTGCAACTGCTCCGCAAGCATAAATTATTTGTCAAGATGTCCAAGTGTTTGTTTGGCATGGAAGAAGTAGAGTATTTGGGCCACATTGTGGGGCGTGAAGGTGTCAAGGTGGAACCCAAAAATATCCAGGCAATGCAGGAATGGCCTCAACCTAAGACGTTGAAGAGCTTGTGAGATTTTTTGGGTCTCAGAGGCTATTATCGTAAATTTGTCCACAACTATGGTTGCATAGCGAAGCCCCTCACCCAACTCCTAAAGAAAAATTCATTCTTCTGGAATGAGGAAGCACAACAGGCTTTTACAGCTCTAAAAAATGCCATGTGTTCCACTCCAGTTTTAGCACTACCTGACTTCACCAAATCTTTTGTCATTGAATGTGATGCTTTGGGTACAGGTATTGGGGCAGTCTTAATGTAGGAAGGGCGATCATTGGCCTTCACAAGCCAACAACTTAGTGGGAGGAATCTGGGCCAATCTACCTACGAGAAGGAAACGATGGCCATCTTACATGCAGTCGAAACCTGGCGACCTTACTTATTGGGGCGACGTTTCCAAATCCGCAAAGATGATCACAGTCTTAAATATTTTTTGGAGCAACGCCTATCCTCCCAACAACAAAATAAATGGCTAGCCAAAATGCTGGGATATGATTATGAGATCATTTACAAGAAAGGGAAAGACAATAGTGTAGCAGATGCATTATCTCGCCAATTTGAGGAGGAAAGTATCATGTTAGAAATTTCCCTCCCAATTCCAGAATGGATTGAAGAAGCTCGCAAGGAATAGTTTTCACACCTCGGGCTCTCCCAACTCATTTCTCAATTGCAGGTAGATCCAAATTCCACCAAGGGCTACTCATGGCAGGATGATATTCTTCGCTACAAGGACATAGTCGTAATATCACCAACATCCACCCTCAAAAGTCGCATTTTGGCAGAATTGCACTCATCTCCCATTACAGGACATTCGGGCTTTCAGAATATGTATGCTCGCACGAGAAGATCATTTTTTTGGACAGGCATGAAAAAGGACATCCTTACTTTCATAGTAGAATGTGATGTTTGTCAATGCCACAAAGGGGAAACCGTCAACACACCAGACACATTACAATGATTGCCCATTCCGGCATCAATTCGGACGGAGGTTTCTATGGATTTCATTACAGGTCTTCCAATGTCAGGGAACAAGTCAGTCATCATGGTGGTTGTGGACCGACTGTCGAAGTATGCTCATTTCTGTGCCCTACCCCACCCGTTTACACCAACTTTGGTTTCTCAATCTTTCATGGATCAGATTTTCAAATTGCATGGCATGCCCACTTCTATTGTGTCCGACCGCGACCCGATCTTCACCAGTAATTTTTGGCAGGAAATCTTCATAATACAAGGCACTCAACTAAAACTCAATACTTCCTATCAACCGCAAACAGATGGTGAAACCAAAGCCGTCAACAAATGTCTAGAAACCTACCTTAGGTGTTTCACTTCACAAAAGCAACACCTTTGGGTACAGTGGCTGCCTCTGACTGAATGGTGGTATAACATCAACTATCATGCCACCACCAAAATGAGTCCCTATGAAGTAGTATATGGTCAACTCCCGCCTTCACCTACTTCGTATCTCAAGGGATGCTCAAAGGTACAAGCAGTGGATCAACTCCTACAACACCGCACAACCATGCTCGCCCATCTTTGAGAGAATCTTCATCAAGCTCAGAACCGCATGAAGCAACAGGTAGACCAGCATCGCTCAGAGCGACAATTTCAAGAAGGGGATCGGGTCTTTTTATGCCTCCAACCATATAAGCAAACATCACTCAAAGACAAGGGGTGTCAAAAACTCTCTCCCAAATTCTACGGACCATATCAAGTACTTCAACGCATTGGAGAAGTGGCCTACAAGTTGGCCTTGCCACCTACTCCAAAAATCCATCCAGTTTTCCATGTCTCATGCCTCAAGAAAGTGATTGGGAATAATTGCAGAATTCAGACCATTCTACCTGAATTGGACGAAGAAGGGCCCATCTAGCTTCAACCAGAACAGGTCCTAGACACACGAGTCAAGCAACTGCGTGGCCGCATGATTAAGGAAGTCCTCGTCAAATGGAAAGACACCTCTCTGGAAGATGCAGCTTGGGAACCAGCCACTATTCTTCAGCAGTTTCCGCAGCTTCAGCCTTGAGGATAAGGCTAGTCTTAAGGGGGAGGGCATGTTAGGGTCCCACCCTAACCCCCTTATTTATGTAATGGGATCACGTCATAGTCAAGAGTCAATAAAGCCCATATTAATAATTGTAAGTGGTTAATCCGCAATTAATAAAGGAACCACAGTTAGTTGCAAATGGGCCGTAATATTAGATAGATGGTATTATGAATACCACGGTATTGGCCCATGGTATTGCATGTATGAGTCATATATAAAGGATAGAGACTCCCTGTGAGGAGCATCGTGTCTTATTTTGTAATCGAGCTCTACTCTATTGGAGGTTGCCCCCTCAAAGAGGCAAGTGAGCATTACTCTCTGAATAATAAAATCATTGCTATTCTGTGTTCTGGGTATCTTTTCTTCGCATATTCTGTATTTGGGTATCATTTGCAGGTTAAGAGCATAACAAGATGTGACAGTTGCCAAGGGTAGGGAAACTTGCTCCCTCAAATGAAATTCCATTACAAATTTAGGTACTCATCGAACTTCTGAAAAGTGGGCTTTAGATTTTATTGGGCCAATTAACCCTCCATCTAAGCAAAAGAAGTATATATTGGTATGCACTAATTATATCACTAAATGAGTAGAAGCCAAAGCATTACCTTTTGCTAATGAAAAATCTGTAGTTAATTTTCTTTTTGAAGACATCTTCACTCGTTTTGGTGTTCCAAGAGAAATTGTGACAGATCAGGGATCTCAGTTTACATCTAACATGGTGGAAGGGCTTATGGAAGAATACAAGATCAAACAGAGGAAATATAGTCCCTATCATCCACAAGAAAATGGTCAAGTGGAATCTACAAACAAAGTGATTGAATGAATCCTCACCAAGATTGTGCATATACATAGAAAAGATTGGGTGGAAAGGCTTCCTAGAGCCTTATGGGCCTATAGAACTACATGGAGGAACACAACGAGACATATAGCCTATGAACTTGTTTATGGGAAACAAGTTCTATTCCTTATAGAGTTTCAAATCAAAACTTTCAAGATGGCAATCCAATTGGGACTAGATTTATCAAAGGCACAAAAGCATAGGCTGGAGCAATTAAATGAACTTGATGAAATTAGGAAAGAGGCAGTTCAAAGGAATAGTATAGCCCAACAACAAAGGGCTAAATGGCATGAAAAATATATCAAGGACAAGAGGTTTCAAGTGGGAGATTGGGAGCTATTGTTTGATTCAATGTTTAATGATTTTCAAGGGAAGTTTCAAACTCATTGGCTTGGGCCATATGAGATTGAAAAGGTCTTTAGTAACGGAGTAGTGAGGATAAGAACAATAGATGAAAGTAAAACTCCTTTTCTTGTGAATGGTCATAGATTAAAGATATATGAGAAACCAATTTCAAAAGAGGAGTTCATTAATATTTTCCAAGACAATTCTAAAATGAAGCTAGTGATGAAGAATTCTTCTTCTCCACTAACTTAGTCTTTATTTTTCCTATAAAAAAAAACAAATAATAAATAAATAAATTGTATAAGGTTGAAAACCAATCATTCATTGGCATACTTATACAGAAAATACAGAATGAAAATCAATGATTTCTAACACCCTATATTTTCCATTTTCTTTTTGTAATAAGTAGTGACAAGAAGCTATAGCCACTCTGCAGTTTAGATTCTGCAAATTCATCATCTCATCTCACCTCACTCCATTTTATTTTTGTAGTTTCACCTTATCTCATTGTCATATTTCATCAATAAATTTTTCAATTTTTCCTTTTACAATTTTCATTCCATCTTCTTTTCATTTCACTTACATAGCCACTTCTATTTTATTCATGATCCATAAGCCATATTTCACTTTCTATTTCACGTTATTTAGTTGATTTTTTTCTGCAGTCGATTATGTTCTGCAGCTAATCTATTCTGCAGCTACAATTTGTTTATCAGTTCGGGCACAAGTGTACAACTCATACTAAAATCATGTATGCAGGTAATTGAAGAAAAAAATCAATTTTTGAATACCAAACATGCTCAAAGTACTTGTGGATCAACATCAAAAAAAAAAAATTAGCAAGCGAAAGGTAAAGGTTCCAAATGTAAATGCAAAAATTTATTTCAAAAAGCAATTTGAAAACATAAGTTTCTATAGTATGTCTAATCAGTTGTCTCCTTAATCAACCATCATTTGATGACCGCCACTATGTTTCTTCCATATCTTCCATCTTTAATGACAAACAGTTTCAATGACTTTTTCATAAAAAATCTTCGCTTTAAACTCCATAACCTGTACTCAAATGGTCCACCACAACTCCACCTGTTAATGGTCAAGATGATGATGTGACCTACCTATCTACAACTCTCTAAACCCTTACTGTCTATTTATTACACACAAACTCTTAATTTTATCTCTCATATTCATGCAGGCATTTCATATACATGGTCTTTCCATTTTCTATATAGACAGTCATTCCATTTTTCATATACACACAATCTTTCCATTTTCATATACACGCAGTCATTTCATTTCCATACACACAGTCATTCCATTTCTCAAATATCACTCGTTTTATACATAGTGAGAGTAATTTTGAAGGTTAACCAAAAACAGGGGATATGGGGATTATTGTTAGGATAGAGCCCGTAGGGTAAAGTATATGCAGGGGTATCCATAGCTTAAAGGGATGCTACAAAAGGCCGAATGGTTAAATTTTATTGAGAAATTTGATGGCTACCACAAGGAAATTACCAAGACTTTTGCAAGGTCATTTGATGAGATAGAAGTGGAGATAGGAGATATAAAATTTGTAGTCACAGAATCCTTGATAGCAGAAGAAACACAATTGCCAAGACAAGGAAAAATATGTTTTAAAAACAAGGAATTTCATGGTTAATCTTGGAAAGTTATCCTTAGAAACCTAGGTATAGATGTTACAATATTTAAGAAGGGAAATTCCTATTTCAACACTAAAAAACAGATGGGGTAGTATGTTTTTGATATTGTAAAAATTCATTACATGTGAAGGAAGATTTGGGTTTATGTATGTTTACCATATATGCTTATTAATGAATTTCTTGGAAAATAGAACTATCAACCTTCACTTTTTCCTTCTAAATAGTCTGAGAATGATGGCTAAAAATGTCCAAAAGAAAATTGGATCCATAGAAACAACTATGTATCATCATGGATTAGTGAAAATACTAGTTGAATTCCATTTGAAAAGTATAGGGGATACCTAGGAAGATTTCTTGGTAAGAATTTTTTTCCAGGATGCTCGAGAGTCACCTGAGGAATGTCAAGTTAAGAAAAGTAGAAGGAGAAAGATCAGCATTAACATTCAAAACAAATATAGAATCTCCTCATAAGCGAATGATGCAAAGACAGCTTCTAAACCAGAGGTTTGAAAGAAGAATAAACAGAAATGAAAAATAAAAGAGAGAGCTGAAGAAATCAATGAAGATATTCCTAAACCTTCATCACCACAAGAAGATGAATAGTTACTCTCTAAAATATTGACCAAGATTAAGGAGAAAATCAAGAAAAAGAAGGAGATAGGGAAGAGGAAGAAGGACACAAGAGAAGAAACCATAACCTTCCAAAACTTGAGAAGGAGCTCTAGACTGTGAGGTAAGGTGCACAAGGTAACATCAAAAGAAGTCGAGTTCATAAACTTAGAGGAAGAAACCCCAGTTCAATCTCCTAACAATATTCCACCTAAACACAGTCCACAAAACTCTCCTCCACAGAATTTTGAAGGTAGCCCAAACAGAGCTTCTCCTGGCATAGATCCAATACAACAACAAATCTATGACTACATAGAGTCAATAGAGAGAAAGGATACCTCAATGGGTATAGGATCTTCAACAAATCTAAAGCAGCCTGTCAATCCACAAGAATCTCTGACTAGCTCTCTCAAATAAGAAATCTTTGAGTTAGAGATTTTGAACAAGCACATTTAGAAAGAAAATGAAACCTTGAGGGAACAAAACAAACTGGATAAAACCATTCATGACAACACAATGCTACACCTAGGATTATGGTACAAGAAAAATAGGAAGATGAAGATGAAAAATAGGAATTTGAGCAGGACACTTATCAACCTCAAACACAGACTTCTTATTAAGAAGCCCAGGATGGCAGTCAATTGATGAGCCCCAAAATTGGTAACTTGTTGGGCTCATTTGGTCTAATTATCCTTGTTCAATCCTTGTTCAAATCCTTCATTTTCTATATTTTATGAATTATTTTCAGTATGTTTATGTCATTTCTACGAATAAGGGAAGTCACTTTTCCTAGGTGGTTAACACGTGCTTATTTCAGGTTTTCTGACACATATTGGAGCAAAGTCAAGCAATCATGGGCTATAAGAAAGCCAAGTCTGAGGTGAGAATTCATAGGAGGGTTGTGTATGGCATTAAATAACCCTTCCTCGGGATCTTCACCCCCAACTCCGAGCTCCAAAGACCACCAAAACCGAATCTAGAAGGCAGCCAAGCAGAATTTAGAAGGGACTGTTTAACTCACAGTTTGACAGCTGAGTTCCATATATTGAGGAGGCCATCTAGGTCCCTCGTGATGTATAAATGTTGAGGCCTCAGCCTTCGTAAGGGACTTTTGAAACTATTATGTATTTTGCACCTTAGTGCTGCCAGTTCTTTTTTGTTCTTTTGTAGCCATTTTTGGCATGACTCTTATGATTATTTTTGGATAATGAGAAGCAGTTTGGTTTCCTATCAAATCTTAGTTTTTCATAGGAGCCATCGCTCTCAGGGTTGGGCCCAACCTGACAGCCTAGGGCCTCCTTTCTGTACTGTTACTTTTCCTTTACGTATCATTGTTTTCCTTTATGCATTTGAACATATTTATGTTATGTAGATTTCGTTATGTTGCTTGAATAGATCACTGTTTATGAATGACATTGCTTTAGGTGTTTTGGTAGGATAATAACAGAAAAGCCTCAAAGCAAAGGGGCAGCCACACTCTCGGTTTCACCTCATCCTTATTGGATTAGGGGCTGGAATTGAGGAGACAGTGCTGCCTCAACAAAAACACTAGTTTGCTTGACCAGGCAATCCTTAGTGTACTATTTTCATTAGCAGAGATTAGTCATGGGCTTGGACATCGAAATGTTTCTTTGCATAGTTTATGTACAAGGTTTTCTTCCCAAATAAAGCTGTTGTTCATTCATGTTGTTGATGGTTAGACTAGATTAGTTCAAGATTTGATCATTTGCAAGCCTTTGTTGATTTGATCAAGGTACACCATGCAATGCATCTCCTCCATTCTTTCATCCACCCAAAGTATCATCTAAGCCACCTGTTCTATTTCTTAGCTAAGTTTCTCATCTCCCATCTATCCTTTTTGTCCACGTAACCCTACCTTCTTGCTCATCATTTCCTTAGCCTTCTTCAAGCCAAGTCAGCCTTCCACACCTCTTCACCGCTTCATCCACCAGTCCTTATGCCATTTTTAGACCCCTATCCTACCTCCAGATCCATCCATGCACCTTCCCTCACTCATCCATCCCCTAAAAACTGATTTCCAAACATCCTGTAGAAATTTTGAAACATCCTGTAGAAATTCTGAAACATCCTGTAGAACCCCTGCAGACTTCCTGTAGAAGCTCACAATTGAGGTTTCTTGATAGCCAAACTTTGTGAAACTCTCTCGAAGAGTGTTAGGGACTCCTTAGACCCTCTATGAACCTTTCCAACCTTTTCCAAGCATTCCTCTCCCTTGATCCACCCCTACACAGTAAAGCACCGTTCAAGCATATGCATGAGAAAATTGACAACTTAATCAAAAATAAAAAAATATGCTTTCTTAGGACAAAGGTAGTTTAAAAGCATGTCTATTACCTTCATAGAAGTAATGGCATCTCTTTTAGTAGTTTGCACTCTCATTTTGTATCAGTAGGACTAGCTGGTAGAATTAGGGTTTAATAGGGTTTGCGCTTTCCTTCAGTTTTTCAGTCTCTTTTCGCAAGTAGGTTAGTTTCCTTTGAGTTAGCTTTCATCCATCAATTAGAAGCTGCTTGTAAGAGCTCATAGCAGTTGGCTAAAGGCCCTAGCAGACTTGTTCCAGCTGACCAAGTGATAGCTACGGCAAGAGCTCATACTTGTGCATACAACACTGTCGCTTCCAAGTTTGTTATGAACAACCGGGTTGATAAAAGTAAAGAAGGGAGTCTCAGGAGTTGCAGCATTATTGCTACAATACTAGAACCCACCATCTTTTTGGCACTGTTGCCGGGGAAGTGTTAGAGTATTGGTGATTGTTTCTTTTCTTCTATTTTCTCCTACAACCTTCTGCTAAGTAGTTTATTTCATTTCCATTTTGTAATTTCCTTTCCGCAAAAGTAAGGTACACATTTCCTGCTTTCATAGGTTAGCATTTCAATTTTGCAAGCGTAGATTAGCATTTCAATTCCACAATTTCAATTCTACAAGCATAGCTTAGCATTCAATTCCTGCAAGTTCATTTGATCAAAATAGATTAGTCCTTTCCTGCTTTCATTTCAATTCCGCATTTTCCTTCTAGCAAGATAGTTAGTTGCAATTCAATCTATTTGAGTTGTGCAGGTACCAGCAGAGAAAAGAAAAACAAAAGCAAGAAAAAATTCTTTCCATTTCATGCCTTGTAGGAATAGAGATAAAACCGGCAAATTCTTACCCAACACCCCCACCACATCACTGAGTCAACCTTCTCTCTTCTTTGGTGACAGTGATCCAGAAGAGCCTATAGGTGAACCTCCTGAGATATATGAAGATCCTATAGTAGAAGAAGAGTTAGGGAACATTGCATCTGAAGCCATGGCTGAAAACCGAAACGGTAGAAGAGAAGATGAGAGAATAGAGGGTGCCTTTCCCATCTGAGAGACCAATGGAGACATGAAAATGAAAAACATAAGTCCCTCTGCTCTACGTCATTTCCATGGTCTGACTACTGAGGACCCTGATACCTTCCTGTTTGAGTTTGCTGTCCTTTGTCGAACTTATGACTATGCTGAGGATGAGTAAAAGTTGAAACTCTTTCCCTCTACCCTCAAGGAAATAGCATTACGTTGGTTCATGGGGTTACCTAGAAACAGTATAACCACTTGGGCTCAAATGTAGCAAGCTTTCAACACCAAGTACAGAGACTATTGAAGGTCCAAGGAAACTAAGGGATAAATCTTTCGGATGACCATGCGCAGCGATGAATCTTTGGAAGACTATGAGGAGAGGTTCCAACTCAGTTATAAACGGGCCAGGTGCACACTTGACCCGGAATCTTTGAAACTGGTTCTGCTCCGAGGAGTCCCTGAAGACCTTCTGGACACCCTTAACCTGCTGGCTGGAGGAGACATCTACCAACTACCTTATGAGGACATAAAGACCGTGTTTAGAAACCATTCTAGGGTGGCCCGGAAGAGAGGTAGGGGGAATCATCTCTCAGCTAGTACCTCTTTCTCCAAGCATGAGTTTGCTAACCAGATGGAAGACCTTAAGAGCGAAATGAGACAGACTATTTCCATGCGACTTGATACCTTCCGAATTCAGCAAAAGAAAGAAGAAGATGAGAAGGCTTTAGCCATTTTTTGTCCTAGATGCACGAGGAAGCACCCCAATAATGAGTGCCCATTACACTCAGTAGAGGTATGTTTCATTTGTGAGGAAGACCATCCCACCAACCAATTCCCTACCTTGCCTGGATTTAAAGCCATCTACCTAGGGACCGAGGTGGCTACTGAACCTCTCTACTTCCTCAACCAAAGGAGGCCTCATGGACCTAGACCTTATCAACAGGGAATGCAAGGGTCATCCCAAGCTTATTACCACCCCAACCAATCGGCTCATATGCCGTCTTGGGGTCCCCCTACTCATCCTTCCTGGTCCGCACCTCCTCCATGGTCTTATCCATCTCCATACCAAACTCAACCTCCTTCTCAATCGTTTCACTCTCATGCCCAACCGCAACCTCAGTGGAATGCACCTCAACCGGGGCGGAGGCCCCAATACAACACTCCTCCTGCCATTTTGCCTCCACCACCAACTCAACCTCAACCATTACCTCCTGCTCCTCCAAGACAACCCCAGATGCCTGCTCAACCGAACCTGAACCCCAACAATAGACAGGCCCAACAGGTATATACTGGGGAGACAACATGCCCTACCTATGCTGTGGAGATCCAGGAGATCAACCTGCGATCTCGGAAGGTCCTTCCAGAACGCCAACCTCCTCCCCTAGAGGAGGAGGAAGAGAAACATGAAAGTGAACCCCAAGCCATTCCACCCTTTCCTGAGCGACTCACAGTAACCACACAACCCAACCCAGAAGAGGATGAGCTTTTGGGAGAACTCAAGCAGTTGTGTGTGAAAATTCCACTTCTCCAGGCCATAAAAGATGTACCGATATACAACAAATTGATTAAGGAGAAGTGTTTCAGGCACCGAGGCAGGTGAAAGAAAGATGCCTCGACCATCAATGTCATAGGACAACTGTCCTATCTCATGTTGGGGCAAGTAATCTGTCCGTAGTATTTGGACCCTAGGAGTCATGTAGTTGATGTCCACATCAATGGCACCATTATACCACACACTCTGATTGATCTAGGGGCTGCCATCAATGTGATGACCAGGGACACCATGCTTAAGCTCAATCTTCAGAGTTCCCTAAGGAAGACCTCGACAGTGCTGCAATTGGCAAACCACTCCACCGTGACTCCCGAAGGGATTGTGGAGGATGTCTTGGTATTTGTTGACTCCTGGGAATACCCTGTAGACTTTTTGGTCCTCCAGCCTAAGGCAAAACTCACGAGATATCCCCTCATTTTGGGAAGGCCTTGGCTGGCTACCGCAGATGCTTACATCAACTGTCGAGTTGGAAGCATGACCATCAAAAATGGGCCTATGTCCAAACAATTGGTCCTATACCCTCCTGCCCAACTTCTGCTAGAACATGACTTACCCCTCTGGTTGGAAGAAGAAGAAGAGGATGAGGTTTACTCTGTAGCATTATGCACAGTAGAGGCCAGCAAAGGAGGTCCTACAATCGAGGAGGATTTGATTGAAAACTTAATCCAAAATCCTCCCCCTAGTGTGCTATCCTTGGAAGAATTGGTGGAAGATACCTAGGTCAATGCTTTAGTGGACCTAGGTGCCACTAATCTGACCACCCCTAGAGTTAAGAATGTGGAGTTTGGCTCTGAGAAGACTTTGAAGACTCCTCTCTCTCTCCCTCTCAGGAAAAGGAGCTATGTAGTCTCTTGACCCGCCATTTGGAGGCCTTTACTTGGAGCTACAAGGAAATGAAGGGAATCCATCCCTCATTCTGTACCCATCATATCTACATCAAGGAGGACTGTAAACCAGTCAGGCAACCTCAGAGGATAATGAATCCAGCCCTCAAGGACATTGTTAAAGAAGAAGTGCAAAAATTGTTGGATGCGGGATTCATCTACCCCATCTTGGCTAGCGAATGGGTTTCCCCTCTGGTGTTGGTGCCCAAGAAAAATGGGAAATGGAGAATCTGTGTGGACTACAGAGAATTGAACAAAGCCACCAAGAAAGACCACTTCCCTTTACCTTTCATAGATCAAGTGTTGGATGGTCTGGCAGGGAAGAGGTTTTTCTCTTTCCTAGATGGGTTCAACGGGTATAATCAGATCCAAATCAGCCCAGAGGACCAAGATAAGACCACTTTCACTTGTCCATGGGGTACCTTTGCCTATCGTGTCCTTCCCTTTGGGCTATGTAATGCCCCTGCCACTTTCGAGAGGGCTATATTAAGCATCATTACCGAGTTGGTCCATGATTCGGTAGAAATCTACATGGATGAATTTACTCCTTACGGGTCTAGCTTCCAGGAAGCCTTATCCAACCTCAGAAAAGTTTTGAGCAAGTGCATTGAGATGAACCTGTCCCTCAGTCTTGAGAAATGTGAGTTCTTGATGAATGAAGGGACTCTGTTAGGCCATACCATTTCTCGCCAGGGGTTACAGGTGGATCCTAGTAAAACTGCTATCATCAAAAGGGTCCCCCCTCGTCGGAAGGTGAGAGATGTCCGGAGTTTCCTAGGCTTAGCAGGATATTACCGAAGATTCATTAAAGACATGAGTAAGCTAGCCTTGCCATTGTTTGGCCTCTTAGCAAAAGATGTTGAGTTTAAATGGTCGGATGACTGCCAAAATGCTCTGAAAGAGTTGAAGGATAAGTTGGTGTCTGCTCCAATTCTGAGAGGCCCAAACTGAGCCCTACCTTTCCACATCCACACTGATGCCTTGAACAAAGCCATAGGGGCAGCCTTAGGACAAGTTGAAGAAAAACTCCCATATGCTATATACTTTGTTAGCAAAATCTTATCCAAGGCGGAAATGAATTATATGGTAACTGAGAAAGAGTTCCTGGCTGTGGTCCATTCCCTGAACAAGTTCTGACACTATATCACTGGCTATCAAAATTTTGTACATACTGACCATACTGCAATCAGATATTTAATGAATAAGCCTGATGTGAATGCTTGTATTATTAGATGGTTACTTTTGTTGCATCAGTTTGATTTGACCATCATTGACAAACCAGGTAAAGAAAATGTTGTTGTTGACTTTTTGTCTAGAGTGAATTTGACTGCAGGTGAAGAAGAAACAGTGGATGACCAAATGCCAGATGAGCATCTGTTTGCTATCTCAGTACTCTCCCTGTGGTTTGCTGATATAGCCAACTATCTGGTCTCCGCGCGGTTCCCTACGCACTTATCCTCAAAGGAGAAGAGCAGAATCATGAGGAAAAGTGCCTCATTCACTTGGATCGGGGGCAACTTGTTCAAACTTGGCCCTGATCAGATCTTAAGGCGTTGTGTAAGGGAGGAGGAAGTCTTTGACATCCTCCTAACTTGTCACGATGGGCCTTGTGGAGGACATTTTGCAGCCAAGAGGACTGCCTTCAAAATTCTACAGGCAAGCTACTATTGGCCCACTCTCCATCAAGATGTCAGAAGATATATCAGCCAATGTGACTGATGCCAAAGGATTGGGAAGCCAACCCAAGGGACAAAATGCCTCTCCAACCTCAAGTGACTCTTGGGCCATTTGAGAAGTGGGGTATGGACTTTCTGGGTCCTACCAACCCTCCTTAAAGGAAAAAGTCTTACATCATTGTGTGCACGGATTATCTGACAAAGTGGGTAGAAACCAAGGTAATCAAAGTAGCCATAGAAGAAAAGGTGGCTGTATTTTAAAGATAAAACATTTTATACAAATTTGGCTACCTAAGAGAGTTAGTCACCGATAAAAGAAGCCAGTTCACCTCCAATTTGATTGAAGACTTGCTTGCTCATCACAAAATCAAGCACAGGACTTCCACCCCATATCATCCTCAAGCGAATGGGCAAGTGGAAGTCACCAATAGAGCATTAGAGGGGATCTTGACTAAGGTGGTGAGCAGTAGCAGAAGGGATTGGGCAGATTGCCTGGTGGAGGCCACTTGGGCCTATAATACCACTTGGAAGACCACAACTAGTTTCACACCCTATGAGCTGGTCTATGGGAAGAGATTTTTGCTGTCAATCGAGTTTGAATACAACACATTGAGGATGGCAGCTCAGCTGGAACTAGATCTCAGCCATGCTCAACAAGAAAGGTTAATGCAGCTGAATGGGTTAGACAAACTTCGAGTTGCAGGCCCTCCTCCAGTCAGAAGTGACTCAACTTCAGAGGAATGTATGGCATGACTGACACCTCAATGACAAACAATTCTAGCCGGGAGATTGGGCGCTGCTATATGATTCCAGACATAAGGATTTCAAAGGGAAGCTGAGAACAAGGTGGCTAAGGCCATATGCAGTGGAAAAGTGTAATGACAATGGTTCCATCCTTATCCGGACTATTGATGAAGAAGCCATCCCCATGCTCGTCAATGGGCATTGACTAAAGATCTACAGGAAACCTCTTTCGAGGCAAGAGTTCGTCAAAACTATGGAAAAATCAGTGTTGGTCATAGAGAAGGGTTCTGCCTCTATTTTGGGCACACCCTGAGCATCATTTTATATTAAAAAAAAAAAAAAAAAGAATGCAGTAAAAAATATCCTTGGGTGAAAACCTTTCTGAGGCACCCAACGCAGATGGTAGGAGTGAAAACCTCATTGAGGCGCTCCTGTTATCTCTCTAAAAAAAGAATGGGAATAAAAAGATCCTTGGGTGAAAAACTTTTCAAGGTGCCCAAGGCAGATGGTAGGGGTGAAAACCTCATTGAGGCACCCCTGCTGTCTCTTAAAAAAAAAAAA
>APFE031025546.1:0-13564 GCA_000404065.3 Pinus taeda | reverse complement strand
AAAAGAGAGAAAAAAAAAAAAGAAGAAAAAGGAAAAAGAAAAAAGAAACAAAAAAAAAAGAAGAAAAAAAAAAATTGAACTCTGAAAGTGTTGTAGGTTGCAGGTACACAACGCACCAAAGGAGGACTCTCAACTCAAGGACAAGGGTCTATATCAAGCTACCAGACAGCCTCGCATGCACACCCGACATGAACACTCATTTTTTCAAAGTTTGGGTACAATTGGATCATGGTTCAGCCTTCTACAGGAAGCTACAGGACTTTCTACAGGAAG
Source organism: Pinus taeda (assembly GCA_000404065.3). Classification (NCBI taxonomy): domain Eukaryota; kingdom Viridiplantae; phylum Streptophyta; class Pinopsida; order Pinales; family Pinaceae; genus Pinus; species Pinus taeda. The sequence continues at coordinate 13,291 of APFE031025546.1, read as the reverse complement.
TTATGTATTTCTACAGGAAACTTCCTATAGAACTTTTGGACGGGCCAGAATCGACTGCAGGGAAGGATTTGGAGCTTGAAGTCGGCTGAGGAGGCATGCAACCACCCTTTTCTTCCATCCTCCACTTGCTTCACCTCTTTTCACTACCATCACTCCAATCTGAGCAAGCATACCTGCACATGCAACCAGAACTCTATTTTTCAAATAAGAAAAGTTGTTTTTTTCAATCTCAAAAAATTAGGTCTTCTGAGGCTCGAGCACTTACCTGTTTAGGTGTCCTCAAGACCTTTCACCTGTGAAACGTGACTCTAATTATGTCAGCATGCACCCTAGAAGGAGAAATAGCTACAGGATGTCCTACAGGAATCCTATAGTAGCTAATCCAGCTGGAGTACCTACCACGAAGACACCAGCAGCTCACAGAATCGGTGCATGCCGTATTCGCCACCAGAGAAACAGGTCTCCAAGACTCACAGCCAGCAGCAGCCAATGCAGGGAAGCTCCAGCACTTGAACACAATGCGGCAACACGCAGATGCAGCATCCCTTGTCCTGAAACCTGGAAAAAACCACGTCCACGGCCACACAGGTAAGTGCCTAACCTTATTTCGTCCAATTGCATAAGCTATACTATGAATATGCATGACTGTGAGAATGGATGGATTGAACAAGGCTGGTTGCCATTCAACTGGCCACCACAGCCAGTCAAGCGGCCTCGTAGCATCCAAACTAGATTGGTTATGCCGAAAGGTTAGATAATTGGCATGTGGGAAGTGTCCAGTCAGGGAGAAGCGAAGGTACTTTGATAATTAGAAAAATTATCACTAGCTATCATCTAAGATTTACGGTTGTACGAAGCCATATATTTCTGAATTATTGACAAGTTGTACAGAGCCATACATTTTTCAATGATAGGTAAAATATCCCAAATCTACCTCACATTTCTTTTACACAGATAAGATCCACTTTTCACTTTTTCCTATACCTGATGTCGATATTCATCGGGTAATATAAACTTTTTGATTCAATGATCTACCAAGACATTCAATTATTTAATTTGTTAATGGCTGAGATTCCCATGTTATATTGACTCTCCTATCAAATATTAGAAGTACTCATCTCTTTATGAGACCATTTACCTGTATTAGTCCTTGCCATCTGGTAATGGCCAGGGACTATAGTAATTGAAATTTCTCACTTAAGCATTACTTTGTGTGATTTTGTATGACTTATATGACTTATAGCTTAATGTATTTTTTCAATCGAGTTTTTACGGCCAATGAAATTTTAGTTTCAATTTTTGTCGTCTGATTTGGCCTCATATTGAGGCATATGAGGCCAAAGCTTAAGGTAAAATAGATATTAAACCACCATTTGAAATGATATGAATTAATATTAGCATTAAGTCTTAAACATTTTATGTTAAAGCACATGCACCACTATTACATGTACCAATGCGTACCACTGCTACAATACAATAGCATATGTACCCCTGCTACCGTATGTACACCTGCCACCGCATGTACCACCGTTACATGTATGCCTACCACCACATATATGCCTTTTGTGGGCATGTAACACGTGCCAACTTTCCTTTATACTGTGCATTAACAATATTAATATTTGTTTGCTTAAAGAGCTACAATAAAATTCAAATTCATTCACTTGAATAGGTAGAGAACTCACCGATGAACGAGACACCAGGCATAGGGACTAATTAGTTCTTATTACCAGCTGAAGGTGGATGGTCTTTAGGTGGAGGGAGGAACAGAGTGAGTGTTGGTTGAACACGGATGGATGCAAGGCCACTGAAGAATCTTTTCAAGAGACCTATATCTAAATCGCTCTTTTCTAATCTTATCCTTCTCTCCCATCATTCCTTTCCGCTAGGAAGAATGTTGTGGATTTTCATTGTTACCTATTGCTGTCACCAGAGGTTGATTAACGCATTCCACATTGTGACCTAAGCTCCTGCCTTTGGCTTTTTCGTTATCTAAATTTGGTTTTAAATCTGCTAGCTCCTCTCTTGAAATATATTGTGCAGTCCTCATTTGCCTTGTGTTTCTGTCTCTCGTGCAACTGCTTTCTTGTTCATGTAGACACCAGCCGCATATCAACTCTTTCAATTCTCCATATCCATACAATTTACTGCAGTATCTGGATGTGGCAGAAACACTCATTCAGATTTTGCAGAAAACCTAGTCTAGTTTATTAGGGAAATCGACTTTCAATATATGAACTGTTTCTCAGAAACCATTGTCGGTTAGATACTTGGGGCTATTGACAGATGTCAAAAGTCTAACACGCCTATTACTACTATAGAAAGATATTGAAACTAGAAATGAATTTTTGAAATATAACCTGTGTTGAAGGCGATATAAACATCTTTCACACTGAAAGAGTTCTTTCTCAATGCCCAAATCTCCACAGATGCTACATTCTTTGATGGCGTGTTGTATTTGCGTTTCTGTAAGTGAACCCTTTATGAAATTTGAAGCCATTCCCTGGAACAGCTAGTGCTTCATTCCTAACATCCGGCTCAATGCAGATGAAGATAACAGAACGACTGATGGTGTTATAGGATCGATAGCTAATACCCCATCAACAATTATGTTGGTGCTAGTACCTCATCTAGCCAGAACCAATAGGTTATCTCTTTCTTGCGTGATATGAACAGAGCTTCAAGCAAGAAGCTTAGCAAAGGCAGCATCAAAAGTACCCAAAGTAGTAGTTCTTCCATGGCATGCTCAGAGAAATACTTCCTCCATGGCATAGCTCAGTCATTCAACCAATGAGAATTTTTTGTTCAATCTGTATCAAGCCTCCTACGTGCCCGCTGCAAAGGTCTAGCTCTGCTGGTAGTAACCCAAAATTCATAAGTGTCCCTCCTGGAGCACATCATTGTTAGTGTTTAAGGGCAATGTCCAGGGAAAAAGTTCAATACCTAAAGGCTAGGCTTCTAGTAAATATTTTGTAGGTGTCGAGACAGTAGACAGAAGGAGGCGTCGAGGCACACGTCTCTTTTGTGTATCAAGCTTCTACATATGGTAATACTACTCTTATCTAAGTAGTGTGAATCCCATTACTGTTATATCTATTGTATTGATTACCATTTAATGCCTACTCAAAATAGAGAAAGTTACTGAAAAGCCAAAAATGCTTACACAAAATCGAAGGAAATCCTTATTCTGGTGGCCTCAATTGCTCCAATAGCTCACAGGATTACAAACAAATAACGGAGCCCTTCATCATACTATTAGAACCAAAAAATTTGGTATTCATCTGCCTATAGCTAAAATAACCAGCTATGCTATCCTTGCAGAAGGTATTCCAGATCTTCGCAGCAAAGTCTTGAAAGATAGAACTTTGGACTAGTGGCTCACCCCGCTATCCATTCTTTTATTTGCCGGCCACCCTACTTCTGTTCCGCTTGCTTATCATTTGGTCAGGGGTAAATAACCAGCTACGCTGTCCTTTGAGCTTCCTTCATTCAAGTTAGAATGAATAGCAGCATTCACTCAGCTCATGCTCGCTGCTACTACAAGTACTAACTAAGCTTCTATGTTTTTTCGCTCAGCTATCCAACATGCAAGATTAACATAGAATGGTACTTGTCACCGTTGTCCTGTTGTTTAGCCACGTTTCGATCATGCATTATGCATTATGTTCAACCACCTTTCTTGTTATGTTCAAACAGGTTTCTGTGGTGCTTGGCTTGTCTCTCGTGGTGGGGCCAAAAACCCTACTGGCCTTCTCTTAATAAAAAATATTATGAAACATGAATATTTAAACTATATCCCTGGTGGCAAGATATTGGTTGTAGTGTATGTTCTATTGGCAATACGGTTTCTTGTTTACCACACTTTAGGTCGTCGTAACAATTGCATATACTTGCCTGCATCTTTATTTTCTTTACTCTTTGAATATCAGTGGAGTTATCGAACACCGCGTCTCTTGCTTGATAACTTCTTGGGAAGGACAACTAGCATTGCATCCGCTCCACTACAAGATTTGAATTTGCAACGTGATAGGGAAGCGGCTGTAAATTTTAAACCAAACATTTAGATTTTTTAAATAATTTTAAAATTATATCATTTCAAATTCCTAAACATTATGCTCACAAATGATAATTAAAAGCAATTAAAACTATTCATCAATAGGGTACAGGAGGCTTTTACGTCCAAGGTTTTCTGAAGTTTTTGCTTTTAAATTTTGAAGTTATTTTATTTTTATAAATTTATAATTTTCGAATACCAACTATTACATCGCTCTTAAAATTTGAAATGTATTTTCAACCTTTTTATGTTCAACCAGGTTTCTGTCACGCTTGGCTTGTCTCTTGTGGTGGGGCCAAAAACCCGACTGGCCTTGTCTTAATAAAAAGATACTGCTTGTAGCATTTGTTCTATTGGCAATATGGTTTCTTGTTTACCACACATTAGGCCGTCGTAACAATGGCATACACTCAGGATTGCTTGCATCTTTATTTTCTTTGTTCTTTGAATATCAGTTGAGTTGACGAACTATATTCTGTATGTTCTGTGTAAGAGGTTTCCTCTGTCATACATTGAGATTTCCATGAATATTTAATAATCTTTATAGCTATGTTCCAGTTCTTGTACTCGCAAATGTCTATGTATTTTTTATTGTGAACTACATGGTGTGGTATCTCAAACTCTGCTCCACAAAAATAACTCGTTATTGTGAGATCATTGAAAGACAAGTTTAATTATTCTGTATTTTGACTACTTGTACTGCTTGTCCATGTAAAATAGTTAATCAAGGATTGGCAATGCTTGCGTTCTATGGGGTGGGTGTAAACCTGGTTCTATTCTTGACAAGAGTGCTCCATCAGAGCAATGCATCGGCAGCAAATAATGTGAGCAAGTGGACTAGAACTGTTTATATATTTTCTTGGGGTATTTGTTAGTGATTCATACCTGGGACGCTATTGGACATGCACTCTGTTTCTCATCATTTTTGTAGTGGTGAGTCAAATTCTTACCTTTTTGCTCACTAATGTGCCCGGGACTGCCTGATACATTTCCAGACAGACACGTCAAGCATTTAAGGGGGTTGAGTGTTGTTTTGGCTGGACTCATTCTTTTGTAAGCCTGAAAAACTATTAAACTTCTCTTAACAATATTTAATGGTATTGATCTATGAAGAAGTAGAGACTAAATTATGTTCTTTGGCAAAAAGGGTTTGGTGCTTTTGGCATTATCATCTCAACTGATCTTAGTGAAGCCTACTAACTGTGGAGACAGAAGCTTGAGTTGCCAATATCCATCAACAAAGGGGATTCGAGTGTTCTATCTATCAATCTACCTTGTGGCTTTAGGAGACGGAGGATACCAGCACTTGATAGCGACGTTTGGTGCAGAGTAATTTGATGAAGAAGATGACACGGAAAGACCCTCCAAAATAGCTTTCTTCAGTTGGTTCTACCTTGCCCTTAACCTTGGTTCTTTTTTCTCTAACACAATACTGGTCTACTTTGAAAACAATGGCTTGTGGGTATTAGGATTCTGGTTGTCTGCTTCAGTAGTGGGATTGTCCACGCTGTTATTTCTAACAGGAACACCCAGATATCGACATCACATGCCTGGAGATAACCCACTCCTGCGTTTCACCCTAGTATTTGTGGCAGCGATTATGAAATGGAGGTTGAAACGCCCATCAAATGCTCATAAGGACCTTTACAAGCTGCCCAATACATAAAGTGGAATCAGCGGATGCCGAAAGATACTGCACAGTGAAGGATTAAGGGCTGTATATGCGTAACCCCAATCTAAATAAGCTAGGGAATTTAAGCGCCTTTTCTGTTCCTCTCATTATTAAGTTCACCGCCTCTGTGTGTCTATGATAAGTATTGTACCTTATGCTAGTTTTTCCCAGTCTAAATATGCTAGGGAATTTAAGCACCTTTTCTATTGCTCTCATTATTCAGTTCACCGCCTCTGTGTGTCTATGATAAGTATTGTACCTTATGCTAATTTTTCTCTTATTAGTCCCTGCCCCTTCGGGCTGGCAGGGACTATAGTAATCGATTTGAGTAGATAGCATTACTTTGACACGATAATCAATAAACTTATTTCAACTTAAAACAAAGTTTCTTGAAATGACACGAAAACCAAGAAAATATTTTTTATTTTTTTATGCTTTTAACCAATCAATGAAATCTTCATCTTATTTGGCCTCAAAACGAGGTATGCAGGCTCAAAAGTTAGGATAAAGCTTATGGTAAACGACCATTTCAAATGCCATTCCAAATCCTATGAATTAATGCTGAATTAATGTTAGCATTAAGTCTTAAACATTTTATGTTAAGACATATATATACATTGGCCTATGGTCATTCCAACTACTCTTACAATACACCTGCGGTGTACTCCTGCCACCGCATGTACCACCGTTACCACCGTTGCATGTACGCCTGCGAGCACATCTAACAGGTGCTGGCTCCTATGGTCGTTCCAACTACAGAATGCTTCTTCTCTACATATTTGAACTCACTGTCCCCATTTTTTTATCTTCGCATATGGCCAGTCCAGGATCGTATTGTTCCTCTTCTAAGTACTGCTCCTCTTCTACAGACAGAGAGTTCAAATGCACAGCATCTGGGCACAGAGCCTGCACATGTGATGATTTCATGTTTAGTAGGAAAAACAGCTGCATGCTTTGTGATGATTTCATGCATTGATAATCAATTTTGATATTTATAAGTTTGCAAGACCTTGTACAATGAAATGTAGAAATAAAGAAAACATATTCACATTTTCTCCTCAAAGAATTATTGATGTTACTTACAATAGTATCAAATTAAACTTTCCACAGAAAAATAAGCATAGCCTGTACTAAAGAAACAAATTTTCCTCACTTTTTCTCCTCAAAGAATTATTGATGTTACTTACAGTAGTATCATGTTAAACTTTCCACAGAAAATTAGGCATAGCTTGTACTGAAGAAACAAATTTTCCTAGAAGTAAGAAAAATAAACATAGCCTGTACTAAAGAAACAAATTACAAACCTAAAACTAGTCCAAAACCTTAAAATTGGGTCCAGGTCCGATCTGTACTTCGAGGCGGAATTGACATTAACTTAGCCATCGTTCACCGAGAGGCTGAAATGAAAGTATACTGTTGCGATCCAGAGAACTAAACTCGGTGACAACCTACGAAGAAAAACCGAGACTGAATAACAGTGGCAGACAAGTTTGAACGACAATAATTCCGCACAGGACCTACAATAGCTACCGGCAAAAATCCACAAATATGGCTTAGAAGTAAAATTTATAGTAGAAACCTTAGTTGTTCGGTCTAAATGGATGAAAATCGATTCATTAACAGAGATTTATCTGAAATCTGTTTGAAATCTCCTGGCTTTGCATTTAAGACCATAATAGTTCGAACTAGTATTCATATTCACTTTATCTAATTCGATGCCTAATGACAAATTACCTTTACCAACCCAGTTGAGGTGAGAGGTAGTGAGGTGAAGTTGCCTATTGATAAAGCCAATAAAATACAGTACAGAACATAGCTGTAATATGAAACACATATGTAAAACTTTTACTACTAAAATACAGCATACTGTGGCTGGTGAAACCGTAAATTTGCATCTCTTTTAGATGATGAAAAATAAATTGTATAATATATCATAAAACGCATGCCTATTGCACTCAGCATGCCTCCCATTTCATGCACCCCATGCTTGTGGCATGTCTGGATGAGCAACTCCGAATAGCTTTTCATGAAATGCTGTGTCATCCCAACTTGAACACGGTCTGGAAGAAGCCTGTTTGGGTGGGCTTGGAATGTCTTAACATAACTAAAAATGTAATCCCATCTGCCACAGTTCAATCCTATTGAGTGCTCTCTCAGCTCATACAAGATCTCATGCATTTGAAAAACTGCAGGAAGAGTCTCGATCAAGACTGTTGCTTTAATGCTCCCTCTAGGGACTCGCAGTGCATCTTGTGCACGCTCAAAAAAAGCATTCCACAGTGCAGCTTCCCTGCATTCCAATTATATCGTAAGCTAAATTTAGAAGAGCAGTGCCATGATTCTCTAAATCAAATACAAAAAGCAAAGGAAAAGGAAATTCCAATCAGATCTCAAGGTCAATTTAGAGGAGCAATGCCAGAATGATCCTTTTCTGGTACTTTTGAAAACCTTGTGAATGCTTCTTCCAAAATTGAGCGTGTAAATGTAATACAAAATGTGCATTAGGACCTCAGAAAAGAGAATTTTAGCTTTGAACCCAATCTTTACAAGAGGAACACACAGAATAATATAACAGCTTACATGCAAATGAAAACGTGGAGGCACGAGGTAGTGTCGTGTGCAGGGGGAAATGGCATGGGTCATCATGCTTCAGCCTACACGTGTAATGCATGCAGTTAAACTTTTGATGATCCGTTTCTGAATAATAAAATCTTCTACAATTTTCAAAATCTACATACATATTGAAGATTGACATATTTAAATTTTGATTATTCATTCTTAATCATAAAATCTTATTCAAATTTCAAGATCTAGACTCAACATTTTTGAAACTGTTTTCTGTAAGCAATGTCACCAAAATAAGTAATCTTGGATATAAAATTATCAGAATACTTCCAATTTTTTGTCCCAGGTGGTGGCCTTGCTCCTGCTTCTGGAACTACAGATTATGATGAAGAACAATAAAATTTGCCAAGAAAATCTCAAATTCAAGAAAATTTGCCAAGAAAATCTCAAATTTACACTGAAAACACGGAAATCATGAGAAATTTAAAGGGAGAAGAGTCTCTAGCTGCTTGATTTCGATTTTGTACTTTTTCTGCAACTTTTTACAGTGCCATGCCTAAAGATTCCTATTGTTATACCTTCTTCGTCATCTGTGACAGTCTTGAGAAATGGCGCTTTTCCCATTTTACTACTTGTAGTAAACTTGAGTAACCAAATCACTGATCCCATAAGCACTACTCCAAGAACCGCCAAGATTATGACAAGCTTTAATGTCATTTTCCTGGGCGTTTTATCTGCAAGCAACCGAAACGATAAATTTGATGAAACAGACGATCTGAAAGAGACGAAGAAGAAGAGATATATTATTATTATTATTATTACCACTACTACCTTTGGAATAAGATGAAGGCTTCTGAACAGAAGTTATTTGCTGTGAAGAGAACTGGGGATGATAAAACGTTTCTCTACCAAAACGAATTCGGCAACTGCTGCTTAAAACTTCTCCTCCGCTCTTCGTGAAACAATTTTTAGGCGTTCGAGAGATTGCATTGGACACACATTTTGAACAATTGACAGAGGACAACTCTAAAGATTGCACAATCCCATAGATAGTCTGATATTTGTCCAAAAGCGAAACCCCTGCTGCTGCGAACAGAAGCCTTAGTTGCCAGGCTCTGCATAAGTTCCTGAATGGCACTCCTGTAGGCCTCTGGATTTGGCACAACAAGGTTGTCACAGATAAAACCCACGTAGCTCTCAGAAGTGAGGCCAAGAATGAAGTTCTTGTTCTGGTATCGAAGAAAGCACAGTTAATGGACGTAGCTGACAGCCAAGCTAACCAGCGATGGTTCCCAAACGGTTTATAAAAATACTGAAACTCAATTCCAAATGAAGCAGACAACTTATTCGTTATACCTAAATGGGGTCGGAGCTCGGTTTGAAGCTCAAAAACAGATTTGCACGGATAGCACTTGCTGCTGTCTGTAAAACCATAGTTGACCTGCCGCAGGGTTTGAACATGGGTCGAAGCAAACTTGACGAACTGCTCATTGCTGGAACTTGGAAGCCCGATGGATTAACCTAAGAATCTAGGCATACCAGAGAGCTAGGATCGGGACATTTCCACATGACCAGCAGCAGAACCGGCACTATGGCTCCCCAGCAGCATATCAGCGTAAGAGTAACAAGGTTCCATTTCCTTCACCAGGGCACGTAATCGCCTTCGTGGTGTGTACCAAGTGTAGCACGTGGCTTGCATGCATCTTTCGGTTTGGGGGAGTATTGGAGCATTTCAATATTCAAATCGTTGTACATATTTCATTTGACTGTATAATGCTTGACAGAGCTTTTCTTTGTTGTGGCCCACTTCGGAATGATTTTTCATACTGATAACTTGTTCACGACAAAGCTTTTTCGGAATTTTTTTACATGCTAAAGATTTGGACTTTTTGTTGACTATTGACAGGGCAGGGACTAGCTACCCCGCAGCCACCCTTGTTTCCATGAGGAATTGAACACTGGATTCAACATTACAGTCTAAATCAAGTAAATAACGCGCGGGCAAACGTCAATTGTTTGTTTGAGCAACTACCCCACTCAATGCAGGGACTCTCTGCCTCGCAGCTTCCTTCGTTTAATGAATAACAAAGATTATCACCAGCTATCATCTAAGATTTGCGGTTGTACGTAGCCATATATTTCTCGATTATTGGCAAGTTGCGGTTGTACGTAGCCATATATTTCTCGATTATTGGCAAGTTGTACAGAGCCATACATTTTTGAATGATAGGTAAAATATCCTAAATCTACCTCGCATTTCTTTTGCGCAGATAAGATCCATTTTTCACCTTTTCCTCTACCTGATGTCGATATTCATCGGGTAATATGAACTTTCTGATTCAATGATCTACCAGGACATTCAATTATTTAATTTGTTAATGCCTGAGATTCCCACGGTGTATTGACTTTCCTATCAAATATTAAACTAGCATCCGTTTCTCTCTGCCTACACATGGCCAGAATCTGTAATTTTCTCTGCTGATAAAGCAGCGTACCAATAGCTTGCAGTTATTGAGGAAACCTATACCTAACTCGGAGCAGTTGATGGACTATGTTGACAGGACAGAAAAAACCCACGTGAGATATATGGGCTGTTTGTTTTCTTACGGTTGGTTGCATTGTCAAGTTGCCGGCTCGCTCATCTTGTTCACTGAAGGTGAGATATGCCGAGGTTCTGGAGTTCATCATGAACATATATCTTAGACTTGGTAGGAAACATTGATGTTCATGCTTTTGGTTTTGTTTTTGAAATCACTAATATGGTTATAGATAGTAATGGTTATAAATAGTAATGTTTTTGGATTAATCATATTATTAGCATTGGTTTATTTTTCCAATTAATTGATATTAAAAAGATAAAAATAATTCATCTTCAATAATAAATAAAATAAATATATTATGATCTTTATTGAAAATTAAGTGTTCATAAATTAGTTATAAACTAATTAAAATAATATTATAAATTAGTTATTAAGAATGGAGTTGTTCTTAGTGTGATTTTTTGAAGTGCCGGAATACATTTAAATTTGTGGTGAAATCTTGATTTGTGTTATTTAAACTATTTTTTGAATGTATATATGGATTCAACACCCTAAAAACTGCTAGGGAAATTTTATTGTTTATGGGTTACTCATCAAACTTGTGACTTCAATGAATTCCTGCCGGATTTTAGAGAAATTGGACCGGAACAATCCACTGGAAAAGTTTCTAAAAAACTAGTGATTTCAATGAACTCCGGCCGGATTTTAGAGAAATTAGACCGGAACAATCCACTGGAAAAGTTTCTAAAAAGTAGCACTAAAGACAACTCGGTTAAGAATTAGTTACTAAAATATTATTTAGTTATAAAGTAGCTATTAGGAATTTTTTTATTTTAATTTTATATATTAATAAATTAATTATAATATGCCAGGAATTAAATGACAAAATTATAGAGATTTCGAATTAGGAATGAGTAAACAATTTATTAAATAATACAAAAATATTTAGTTATAAATATAGTCTTCATTTATTTTAAAGTATATGAATATTTATTAAATAAATTAAATTATAACAATTAATAATAGTACAAGGGTTAAAATAGAAAATTTACTAAAATAAGTTTAAGCTTAGAAAAATTAATTTTTAAGGAGAATCCAAAAATAAAATTAATCCCCCAAAAAAGAAAAAGAAGATATCCGTGTTGAGATTTCTTACATGTATCTCAATCTCTATAGTCTCAATCTCAATAAGCTTCCTATGGTGGAAGTGATCAACCCTAGCAATGACTTTGGAATCCCCAATCCAGACATAGTGCTTGGATTCCATCCCATGTTCAGCTAGAGCTGATGAGCGGGAACGATTGTGTCTAATGCCTACTGCATAGTCGTGGATTTTTTGGTTAATGGAGTGAACAATTTCTCCAATGTAGGGAATCCCATAGGAGACATGGATCAAGTAGAGACCTTTCATGTCTTTATGGTCTACAGGGTCTTTAACAGATCCAAGGGAATTTGTAATGGTATTAAGAGGTTTGAATGGAGAAGGAACATTACTCCTTTTAAGGATATGGGAAAACCTATCTGCGGTCCCTTGGATAAATGGGAGATGAGCCTTAGAGATATGATCAACATGAGCAGTCTTAACCCTTAATTCTTTACAGGATTTTTGAAAGCCCTTGAGGCCTTAAGTTCTGTTGTATCGACTATTTTTAAAAACTTCAAGAAGATGAGATTTGTCCTACTCCACGTGGTTCTCATACGAGATTCTAAGAGCACAGGTTGCAACAGTGCTAAGAACACCAAACTTTTGCGCTAGAAATTGATGAGAACTAGCATGAAGATATTGTTATGTGTGAGTCTTTATGAAAAGATTGGTAAGAAATTGAACCATCATTCATTCTAGAGAGGAGATTTTCAAGGAAGGGAAGACACTCGAACACCTCAACTTCCATCATGAACTTGATGGAGTCTGATTGCAAACTAATATGGCTAAGAAACAAATCTGACTTCTCTTGTCCATGGGTCCATATGACGCAAGTATCATCAGCAAACCTCTTCCATTTTTAGGGTGAAATTGACCTGAGACTAAGGCCTTGGTCTCAAATTCCTCCATGAATAATTTCAAGAGGAATGTTATTCCTCCATGAATTATTTGAGGCCTTGGCCTTGGTTGTATCTCAGACCACTATGATCAAAACACCTCGCTCATCATCAAATATGCGCCTGCACAAACTACATTAACACGGATTTGCTCATGGCTTGCATGACATAGACCCATTTCCTAGGTTTGCAACTCCTCGGGCAAACCCGAACTAGGTCACAGACAAACATAACTAGGTTGAACCCTAGGCAAACCCTAATGAAACCTGAGGCGCACCACCTCCCTCACCAAACCTCGACAAATGTCAAAGATGCATAACCCCTCTAGTGGCATCCAAATTAGGAACTCGGCCCACTCTTCCACCCACACCTTCCCCACTGGCACAAAAAGAGATGTAGACATCATAGGCCACTTCAAAC
>APFE031025530.1:18330-42541 GCA_000404065.3 Pinus taeda | reverse complement strand
AGAAGATAGAAGGAGAGTTAAAAAACTCTGTTGACTGATGACATCTCTGATGGTACAAGTGTCTTCGGGATGATCCTTGGGCATGGAGTCGTCAAATAATCGTCAGGTGCTACTCCAGCAGTCAACAATACCATTCCATACAATATATTATTACTTCATTCAAACCATGTGCACTTTATGAATATGAATAACCATATGCCATAAGAGCTTCAACGCATATTATAAAACAGTTGCAATTCAACGCAAGAGTAATCGCACACAGATTTCAAAAAGAGGCACATGGTCTTCAAAAGGGAGTAAATGCAGAGAAAAAAACATGAATACAGCCATTCAACGCACCACCATTAAAAATAGGAACTCACAACATACTATACGGCTCTGTGAAATCAACCATAGTTTGCACTGTCTTCATTTGTTAACAGATTTTTCAAAGCTTCATCAAGAACAACCATGAGCAACTTCTTTCTTCATTCGTTTCTCAACCTTCTACCAACGCAGTTTCAATGCAGAGTGCAGAGAAAATAGATGGCAGAGGATATAATTAATGAAACAACTAGAGGGAATATGATCCAGATTTAAACAAGAACGCAACAAATTATAGATATAATCATACATACAAAGATGCAGTAGAAATAATACTTCATTTCATTACTGTAAAACACTGAAATATGCTTACAAACAAAAATGGAAATAAACTAGCTAGGGCGATGGTAGTTTATCTCTGAAAAGAGATGTAGCAGCTACATGCCTCTGAACTATCTTACAATGAGGCTCGAAGGCCTATTTATTGTTGAGAAACAATGGAAAACCCTAAACATCCAAAAACCTAGCCCTAGGAGATGAAGCGCCAAACTATGGGCCCCGTTTTGGGTAAATTGGTGCATCAACTTCCCGAGGTCGTAACTTTGGCATATGATCTCCGTTTGATGCGCACAATACTTCGTTAGAAAGATCTATTCGAGGACTACAACTTTGGGAAGAGAAATATCGGTCCATAGACCCATGTTGCTCCCAGTTTTCCCAAAACAATGTCGTTTAGGGCCTCAAAACAACTCCAGAAGTTCAGGACCCGAAAAACTGCAAAAAATAGTAAATTGTGCTACAATTAAGGAAACTGAAAGGAACAATGGTGGGGGTCCAAATGGGATTGGTAGGTGGCCACCAATATCCACCTGGATCAGAATAGGAGTTACAAAGGTAATAAGATGGCAAATTAAGACAAGCAGACATGCGCTCTAATACCATGTCAGGCTAGTTGAGTAACTTCATGAATTAATGAGATTTTCATTAAGAGATTATTGATATATACATTGTGAAGGAGACTCCTGGAATTCAAATTCTAGTGTCTCTTCACCTTCCTTATTTTCCTATTTACAATATTTACATGAATCTCAATCCCTTAGGATTAGGTGTCTTCAAACACGAACGACATTGAAAGGGATACCACAAGCATAGATGGTCCTTTCGACTCTTGAATCAGCTCTCTCTCTCCCTTGATCACTGATCATTTTAGCTATTCTACTATCTTGATTTGATGGACTCCTAGCAATTTTTTATGTTGGTTGTTCATGTTTATTGTTGAGTTGCTCTCTTCTTCCTTGCTTCAAGCACAATCCTTTGCTCAATGTTTGGAGCTTGATAAGTAGCATTGGAAAGCTTATCATGTATTTTCTTAAGCCTATCAGCCTCTTCTTTCTCAATCTCATACTTCCCTCTTTTTTCTGGGTCAGTTGTCTTTGAGAAAACGTGCACACCCTTTCCCTTTTCTTGCAAAAAATGTGTCCTCACTCTTTGGTAAAAGCCCTTGTAAGGTTTCTAACATAGATTGCATATCTGTTTCCATGCACCACCACCTCCCATCTTGGAAACTTTTGTTGTGTACTTCCAAAGAGGATAGAAGTCAATCATCGTGTTGCTCTTGGCCCCTTAGCAACAGCACTTTGAACAGAAGCCATTGTTGCTAAAAAAAATACATAGAAAAGCAAATCTGCAATAAATAAAATGAAAAAAAATAAAATAAAACACTTACATATTTCTTTAAGAGCCAAGGCTTGGAAAATTCAAAACCCTTACAAATATGAAATATAGTCTTAGAAAATCTAAAACTAATAAACTATAATGTTATCTTCTTACCACAATAAGTTCGTTGTAGATGAAGCCGCTCAAAAAACACCACAAAACAAAATGCAAGATGACTTTACCTGTCCAAAAACTATGGGGGTTGTAGCTCCTAAAACACCAAAAGACAACAAGGATGGTTGTAGCTGTCCAAAAACACCAAAAAAAAAACCAATACGTTAGTAATAATGATGGTTGTAGCTATCTAAGAACACCACAAAACAGCGAAAAGCTATGGTTGCAGCTGGAGAAAACACTATACAACAGCTAAAAACACTGGCTGTAGCTATTCAAAACACGACAAAATAGCAATTGGGACAACCTCTTTTATAAGAAAATTTTGATTCCCAGAGGCTTCTAGAAATCTCGAAAAAAATATTAAAAAAACCAATTTAATATATTAAATTATTGAGTAAATAACCAAAAAAAAGTGTGGCTTCCAAGCAATCTTGGGCCCTCATTTCCGAGTTTACGCGTTGTACAGTCGGCGGAAACGCTTTACGACCCCTGAATCGTGTTTCATCCCCGCATGATTTCACGACCAGGGAAACACGTGTTAGGCACATTTCCACGCATTTCAGCATTCTTGTCCTGAAACGCGAGTGGAATGCCGGGGATTTACGTGTTTCATACAACATAGTCTAAAGGACATAAGCAAGATTGATTGGATAAGAAAATCGGTGAAAACTACTAGAGACATGCATATATTTTCGCAAACTACCATACTTTGCTAGAGATGTTGTTGCTTTTATCAATGATGATTTCACTGTGTTTCGTAAATTTTAAACTATTTGTGATTCATCATTTGTTATTAATCATTAACCAGTGATTAAAAATATGTAATGTTTTTTATATTTTGTATTTCTATATGGTTTATTCTTTTATATTTGTTACAGGGTTCCCCGAAATATCACGGCACACCTTGAAATTAGGGAGCTCGCACTAGATGAACTGCATATGCACTCTTGAATGCCCATAACCTTAGACAAACATTGTAAATAATGTAACAAGTGTTCGTGTTGTCAAGAAAGTTGGGTACATGAAGTAGCCGACCTTAGGCTAGGCCTCTGTTGTATATCTGTTACAGTATTAATATATTGCTTTATATTCTCTCCACTCTCTTTTGTTTATCATGAATGTTCGTGCACTCTTTAAAATCCAACGTACAAGGAACTTGTTAGTTCGATTAGCAGTATTTAAATGATAATGCAAGCAGTAATTGCTAGTAAGCAACCTTAGAAATACATCATAAGAACTACAATTATCTTGAAAAAAATTCTCCTTATATGATAAAACATTTCAAAAATTTGTGAAACTCGTCTTTTAATACTCGTAGTACTGAAGTGCTATTACAGACAGCAGTCTATGGAAAGTACCTTATAATCACATCTCAAGAATTTAAATGATTTTGTAAACTTTTTACTATAATACAAACAAGCAACATAAAAATGAACCAACAAAGAGAATATTGGTGAACACATAAAATTTCTGCAGGGCAACATAGCAAAAAGGAACTCATTTTTTTGTGAGGCTCAACACTTCAGGGAAGTGTTATTTGAGTTTTATGTTTATTAATATCAAAATTAACACCTCTATTTATTTCTTGTCCATTCATACAAGCAGGACTATGAAAGAAGTCAACCAGTATTAATGAAGCTCAAAGCTGCAGAAGTTCTTGTTCTTCATTCTACTTTGGGAATTGTGAGTTGTTCTAGGAACTCAAAAGAAAGGTTCAAAACTTTGTTGCTTAACAAAGTGATGCGACAAGGGTGATGCAAGGACTTGTTTGAGCCATTAAATTACACCCAGCAATTGATCATAAATAGCAAAAAAGCCTATGATTTCCAGACATACAGGCTCATATCAAAATCCGTGGAATGATCAACTGAAGATCTTTCCAAGAAGCATGCGGCACATGGCTATGACAGTTGAATTTGGGTCTGTTTTGTATTACTCTCAAATTCATCAAGTTAATTTTACTATGTGTAAGTTCTCGTCGATTTCAAAATTTATATTCCATAGGATGCATTCCCTTTATTTTGCATAGTGACGTTTAACCCTTTCCCCTTTGGCACTGAAAGGGCAGGCATATCTTGAACAAATTATACGTGGGTGGGATACCCTGTCCGAGTACAGATTCTTGCACTATTATACCTACCTTCTCCACAGGGAGCTTGCCCACTTGCTAATGCAAGTGTACGATAATAGGTGAGAATGGAAAAGTTTCAAGACCTTTAAATTTTATGAGCAATCACGTGCATATGTCATTTTGTTACCAACCTTTTGGTTATGTATTGTGCACATTATGTTCAAACTTACTTTTGAAACACTTTAATTTCAAGCAATATGGAAAGCTCCCTTCTGTTGCCTACAAATGTACAAGTTTTGAGATATTTATGAGCTTGGAAGCATGTAACAAAGCAAACTCTAGGATGTGAATGATATACTTTTAAGAACTATTTATACCAAGTTACCTAAGCATTTAAATAAATTTGAGAATATCCAATTCATATGGTGTACGCATATAATATGATGGACAGAAAAAAACCATGACAAAATAATGTAGGGTCACAAGTGGTTAAAGCATATAATTCACAAAAAATGTGATAAATGTTATCGGGGAAATTGATGGAATTTGGAACTAGAGAAAGTATAGGGTTTCAAAGTGATTATAGGATTTATTATTGGAGATTTCCAGCCTAAACGCTGGATGCTATAGCTTCCTTGGGGGAGGGTAACCCATCCTCCCCCTGGACCTCATTCAAAGAAGTTGTAACGAGGAGTATCAATAAAAAGAAAAAACACAGAAGACCCAGAGAGAGACTAAATCGGAAAAAGAAGCAAGTCCGAATCAACATTTAATCTATGTTTGTGTTGGCACTTAATCCTCAACAGTAATATGTCCTCTTTTCAAATTTCAAGTTTGCATCTAGCGACTAATCATCACTTTATTTCAAGGATTAGCATAAGTGATTGTCACCAATATTATTGAGTATTTAGCTAGTTCCATATTACTAAAGACTTAATTGAAATGCCCTTAGATAAAACACACTAATGTATAGCGATAAATTTACTGAAGATGAGAAAAAGTAATTATAACATGAACCAGACAAAGATCATTAGTTGTTCTATCGAGATAGAAATGAGGCTCCTTCAACCATGTCAAGAAAGGCATTGGACCTCTTCATCACCACACCAACATATAATTTCAAACAAATAATCGACGCCATGAACATAAATAATTATTGCGTCAACCATTAACAATCTCACAGCAAACAACATCGAATCTTTATATAAAGAGCATCGGGAGCATTCGCAATATTCAACAATGAAGGCTATGT
The DNA here is from genome assembly GCA_000404065.3 of Pinus taeda. Taxonomy (NCBI): domain Eukaryota; kingdom Viridiplantae; phylum Streptophyta; class Pinopsida; order Pinales; family Pinaceae; genus Pinus; species Pinus taeda. Next base: position 37,082 of record APFE031025530.1, on the reverse strand, counting down.
CCGTAGTGAGCTCTCTCTAATCGAAAATCATATAGAAGGTTGTTTATTTAATACTTGAAGCAGCATGGGGTATGTTCTCTATAGCCATATGAATTTTATAATCGATCCAACAACATTCCTGATGCTATTATAACAGAAATTTGTTCTTTGGAAATACTAGAATAAATATTTCAGCAACATCCTTGTTTCACATTATTAATAAAATAAATGTGTTCCTTTAATAAGAAGTCAACCAAACTCTGATGGGGGTGTGCATGTCGATGGACAAGTGGTGTGTGAAAGACCATCCGGGCCTACTCCTCCTCCGTGCGAGTATTAACTTCCCATCGATGAACCATTCTGGCATTTACTCCTCATGTGCGACGATCTCCCTCACGAGCTCTGCAGATAAATGCGAAGCTTGGCAAGCGATTTGCTTCAATTTGGTAGTTTGGGCAATGAATTTGGGTTGTAAGGAGATTGGAAACGTCCGAGTTTGTGACTATAATGCCTCAGTGGGGTTTTGGTCTTGGGTGAGGAGGGCAGAAGACGTTTGCAGTTGCTTGTTGTGGATTGGGATATGTCCCCTGGTCTGCCCTTGGGATTAGGCACTTAGACAGTGGTGGTTTAGTACTGCTCCCTCGCCTCCATTGGCTATAAGCCTTTTTCACTCTTACGACAGGTTCTGGCTCCACCCCCACTCACAAGGACTCTTGTAAGCCTTCACAGTGCGTAGGTTTCAATCTGGTTTCTAGTAATTCGTGTTTTGGGTTTGGGTATCTCTTTTAGCATGAAGATACATACAGTCTCTCGGTCAGCACTCAAGGTTGTGTATTCTATTTGCGTGAAGATTTGGGATTGTTTGTGGGAATTGCTCCGCTCTGTTACCAAGTCTGTGTAAATGCGTGTCCGTCTCGCCTTTCTATTAGGGGTGTCGGTCTAGTGTTTCATCCTTGTTTAGGTCAGTGGGCACGCGAGTTTGGACCGTTTCGTCTCTCGTGCAGGTTCTCAAGATCTCTTTGCTGGCTCCCCCTGTTGCGAATCGTCAACCACTGTGACCAGCGAGATGCCACAAAAATGAGGTCGTCCTTGTCGTGGGGGGGGCAACATGCCCAGGCCACCACTCGTCCTCTGCCAACTCGACCAGCCAGGAAACAGAAGATGCAAAGCTTATTTCTCCAGTGAATTCGCCTGGTTTCCTAGTGGCTCCCTCCTCCATTGAATCTATCATCGAGCAGTTGCGGCACATGAAAATTGACATAGACATTCTAAGGGGTCACAGGTATGAAGACCACAATGAGATTGTTGCCTATCTTACTAATACTCAATATAGTCAAAATGCCATTCTGGAGCAGTTGGACAACCTCTGGCGCAGTCAACAATGCACTAACGACCACCTTCGTAGCTTGGAGGCACAGGTGGAACATATTGACTTCCACATTCATGATTGTGTTGGCTACTTTGCAGCTGCCCCAGTAATCCCTACTCATCCCCCTATTTGATATGATGCTATCAGTTCAGGTCTTTTTTTGTGTAACTCATAGTATGCTAAGGCCACATGGCTCTCCGGAAATAATGTATGCAAATTGTTTATCCTGGTATTCTCCAACCCCCAATCTCAAAAAGTCTGGTCGGAATGAGGGAGCGGGGGTTGTTGAGAGCATTTTTTTACGCTGTGATATTTTAAAAGTCTAATGAAAGTCATTTTGAACAACAACAAAAAAGTCAACCAAAAAAATTAAATATTCGTTATTGCATTTTATTTGAAAATCTAAGTTACTAGAAACACTTGAAGAATTTGTCGGAAACACGAATCCCTATTTCTGAAATGGAAATGGATATGATCCTTGTCCAAAACACTGTAAAAACGTTTTTGTGTCGTTTCAAAAAATTGAAAACTTTGGATTTGGGATTGGATATGTTTCCAAGGGTTTTAGATTTTTATGGACACGAAAATCATGATCGGAATCCACCCTTAAAATGTTAAAAAGTGTGAAAATTTGTATAGCCATAAATAAATAATAAAAATGAAGAAATCATATTTGTAAATAAACTCACTATAACCACAGTTTCATAATGTCTCTTCTAAATCTTTAGAAACAACAACACTCCATATATTTATCAAAGATTCTTACTAATAAGAAGATAGATGTTCAAAAATGCAAACAAAAGGGTTTGATGAATGTCTTTGTAAAGACATTTATTTGAGCGATTAATTTTCGGTTTAGTTAAGGTTTTGTTAATTGTTATGATTTTTCTCTTGATTTCATAAATCCCTCCAAGATAACAATTCTTCTTTAGCTAATCTTTTGATTGCATATAGTCAAGAGACCAAGTTGACATTGAGAAGATTGAAATGTTCAAATAGGGCTGACAAAATATCCCAATGATCCCATGGGCCTTTTAATTCCATGCAAGGAAGATATATACTATCCGCCATGCATTACACGTTTTTTGAAGGAGTTGGACCCAAAAGCACAAAGACTATAGCATTGATGATCACATTACTAATGATGATGATAATATGTTGAATGTTATAATAATCACTAATGGTGATGACAATTTTTATGCTAAATTGATGATGATGATTTTTTTATATTGAATTCATATATATATATATGATTTTTGAAATTTGTTGTATATGTTTCAAACCCCATATCCATATCTATTTCAATGCAACTTAGTTGAAAATCTCTTGATAGGATTCCATCATGTGAACCCTGCGTTTGAAATGACTTTTGCATACCGATGTAAATACTTTTTTACCAGAGCATAACATCTTCCAAGTACATTTCTTTGAGGAATTTGCATTGCTTTGTCGAACATCCATAATTAGGATGGATCATCATCATCTTTTTCATAATCGATATAAGGTGACTTAGATGATAAGCATGCTCTTATATCAATGTTAGAAAATGAAGAACACGGTAAACCCATCACATGAAGAAAGATTAAAGTGTAGGAATTTACAGGGTAAGTTCATCAGATAGAACACCAAAGGACACCGCTCACAAACAGATCATAGATCAATACACTAGTATTCTTGACGTGGTTAAAACCCTCAAAGAGGGAAACAATCCACAACCTGAGCCAACGCGGCCACTTCAGACAATTTATTAATAAAAAAAGTAAAATTTACATAAGCTTCTCTCATGAACAGTCACCTTACAAATGACCCTCCATGCTCTTTAAATAGAGATCATGGACCAATCAGGTGTTAAGCCACAGATTAAGTGTTGGTAATACCGAGGAGAGAATGAATCGTCAGATCACTTCATGTTTAGAACATATTGTGACCGTCGGATTGTAAGTTACAAAAGTACACAGTAAAGAAACACATTCTACCTAACTCTACACTAGACCAAGTTATACTTAACTAGTTCCTATAGGTCGGAATATCCTAACATCCCCCCTTAAGAATAACTTGGGATAGGATTGAAGGATGTACAAATATGACATAATAAGAGAAGGAAAGAGGCATTAGAGCCTATCCCCCCTTAGTGACAACTCCCTGAACTCCAAGCATAAATCGAAGTTTAGTAAACTTCACCTCTGTGAAAGTCTTTGTAAAGATGTCTGCAACTTGATCATCGATTGAACAATATTGCACTTCAAGAACATGGTCATACATGAGCTTTTTGATGAAGTGCATGTGTAGTTCAATGTGTTTGTTGCGCTGATGTTGGACTGGATCTTTGCATAGTTGAATGGCACTTTGATTATCACACCAAAGTGTAGCCGAATGTTGTTGCTGAAAGCCAAACTCTAGCAGGATTTGACAAAGCCACAAGGCTTCCTTACTAATTTCTACGATGCCATGATACTCTGCTTCTACTAAAGAAAAAGAAATGGCACTTTATTTCTTGCAAGCCCATGTAATAGGTCTAGAATCAAGAGTGAAGACATAACCTACAGTAGATTTATGATCATCAAGGTCACCAACCCAATCGGAATCAATGAAACCAACCAATAGAGGAGATGCTTCTGCACTGTAATGAATCCCAAACTGAACTGTACCTCAAACATAACAAAGTATTCTTTTAGTTGTTGTCCAATGACTTTCATGTGGGTTTTGCATAAACTGAGCAATAAGGCGAACAACAAAGGAAAGGTCAAGACGTGTATGGGTTAGATACAAAATTTTTCCTACACGCTGACAATATAAGGTAGCATCAACTTCAAAGAAAGTACAAGTGACTAGAAGTTTGGCGCCATACTGAAAGGGAGAAGGGGTTGGCTTATAGTCTTCCATGTGAAAGTGGTGTAGAAGATCACAGTGATACTTGGACTGGGAAAGGGAAATATTTTCCTTGGATTTCAAGACTTGAAGACCAAGAAAATAATGCAAGTGTCTTAAGTTTGTCATTTCAAGCTGCTTTTTAAGGCTAGACTTCACATGGTTTATAAGGTTGGGATCACTACCAGTAAGGATAAGACCATCAACATAAAGAACAAGAATGATAAGAGACTTACCCACTTTCTTGGTGTAGACAGTATTGTCAGAATGACACCTAGAAAATCCAGTATCTAAATGAAAGCTATCCATTTTGGCATACCAAGCCCGAGGGGCTTGCTTGAGACCATAAAGGGATTTTCTTAAGTCGACATACAAGGTTGGAGTCCATTTGTATAAATGCAGGAGATTGTTCCATATATATTTCTTCATGCAAGTCCCCATGCAAGAAGGCAGATTTAACATCCATCTGATGGACTTCCCATTTGAAAGGGGCAGTAAGGGAAAGAACAAGGTGGATAGAGTTCATGTTTGCAACATGGGAGAAGGTTTCAGTATAGTCAATGCCTTCAACTTGTGAAAATCCCTTAGCAACAAGACGAGCTTTATGTTTATCAACTTTTCCATCTGGTCCAAACTTGGTTCTCTAAACCCATTTACATCTAACAAGTTTTCTTCCCTTTGGAAGAGGAACAAGATCCCATGTATCATTTTCCAATAATGAACAATATTCTTCATTCATAGTTGCGTCCCAATATGGATGGCTTGAAGCTTCTGCAAAGGTGTCAGGATCATAATTTTTTGAAGCTTGAGCTAGTAAAGAAGAGGCCCTATCGAACTGAGAACGTGTACGTCGTTGATCTGTAGGATCGCCTGCAAGAGAACTTGTTGCACCCCGAGTGGCACAGACCCATTTTGGAAGCTGAGGAGCTAAAGGAGGATCCTGAGAAGCTGGGGGAGGATTGTCATCTTCGTTGTCATCATCTCAAGAAGAAATATTTTCAAAAGTAGAAGGGATAGAGAGAGGTAGCACATCCACCGAACTAGGCTTGTAAGCCGATATATTTTCAACAAACTTTACATCTCTTCTAATGGTTGGATTTAGGTGAAAGAAGTTTATATCTTTTGACATCTTCAGAATATCCAACAAAAATACATTTTTCACTCTTTGATTCTAAGGCTTTATATTTCTCATTGGGAATATGGTCCCATGCTTCACTTCCAAAAACACGAAAGTGACTTACATTTGGTTTAATTGAGCTCCATGTTTCTTCTGGAGCGATATTCTTTAAAAACTTAGTAGGAGTGTGATTTACTATGTAATTTGCACAGTTAATTGCTTCTGCCCAAAAATTAAGACTAAGTCTTTTAGATTGAAGCATACAATTAGCCATTTCCTTTAAGGTGTGATTCTTCCTTTCAGCTACACCATTTTGTTGTGGAGTATATGGAACAATATGTTGCATTTGAATTCCATGCTCAATGCAAAAGTTGATGAATTTGTTGTTAACATATTTTCCACCATTATCAGATCTTAGCTTAAGAATTTGATGTCTAGATTGTTTCTCAACAAAAACCTTAAAGGCCAAGAACATGTTAAATACTTCACTTTTGAGTTTTAAAAAGTACACCCAAGTGTGTCTGGAGAAATCATCAATGAAAGTTAAGAAATACTTATAGCAAGAGAATGAAACAACTGGAAGTGGACCACATAAATCACTGTACACAAGTTGTAAAGAGGCTGAGGCATGCCAAGAGGCACGTTTTTCAAAACTATCCCGATGATGTTTTCCGAGTACACATCCGAAACAAACACCATCTCTGCAAGATACCATAGGAAGACCTGCCACCATATTTTCTTTACATAGATTTTGAAGGGAGCGATAGTTTTAGTGACCAAATCGCTCATGCCAAAGTTTGCTCACTTCATCATTATGAGCAACAAAAAACGAGGGAAGAGTTGATGACCCAAAGTTGTTAAACTTATACAACCTTGTAGAATCCTCAGCAATGTAAGTAGCTAAAATTTGTCTAGAATCTCTTAGGTCCTTAATTACAACATCATGAGGTGAAAATTCAACAATTTTACTTTCGCCTGAATGAGTTATCTAATATACAGATATAGGGTTGCAGGATAAGGTAGGAACACATAATACATAATTAAATTGACCATTGTCTAGATGAATAGTTATAGTCCCTAAAACACTAAAAAATCTATCATCACCAACATATATATTTTTTGTGTTATAATCATTTAAAGAAGAAAACATGGATTTGTTTTTGGCCATGTGATAAGAAGCTTCAGAATCAATAAGCCACTCATGAGAATGAAAAGAAGAAGATACATTTAGTGCATAACCAGACCAAGATGCTTGAAAACCACATATAGAAAGTGTTATTCCTGAAAATGAAGTTGAAGTTGAAAAGTGCTCCAAATGGATGTTATGCTTTTTCATTGCTACTTCCAAGGCATCCATCTTCTTAAAGCATTTGGATTCTAAGTGGCCATTTCGATTACAAAAGTTGCAATGTCTATCAGTGTTCTTCCCTTTGTTTTTATTTGCCTTATCATTTTGTTGAGTTGATTTTTCATTTTGAGATTGAAAGTGGTTAGAACCTTGGTTGGTTTAGGACTATTCTTTTTAGGATGTTGCTTTTTAGGATTCTTTAATCTTGGTTGTTGTTGGGTGGCCAAGGCCTTCTTAGAAGAGTTTCCAAGATTAAGAAGACCAAGGTATAAGAGTTTTTCTTGTTATCTTATTAAAGAATCACAAAAAACATCAAAAGAGGGGGACTTGTAGGGTTGTCCTTGAAAAATAAATGCTTCTCTAGTAGAATGGAAGGTGGAAACAAACACAAAGTAGGCTGGTTCTAACTTTGTAAGAATGGAATAGATAAGACTATCATCTTCTTTCTTAACCTTAACATCTTTCAAGAGAAGTCTAAGGGTCTTGAACTTGGACAAAAATTCTTCAATGGAAGAAAAATTATTAGGGTTCAACGTAAACAACTCATATTCGAGTTGATGGGCTCTAATTTTATTTTTAATTCCAAAAACTTTATTGAGTTGTTTCATTGCTTCATCAGGGATATCAATTTCTACGATATGGAATCTAAATGCTGGATAAATAGACATCCCTATCAACCCACGTGCTTGATATTGCCTAATTTCCCATTTGGTTGTCTTATCTTCATATTTAGGTTTAGATTCTTTGCCTGGGGCTATTCTATAAAGACCTTTACTTCTAAGTAAATTCACAATGTAGGATAACCATTGGAAGTAGTTGGTGTTGTCAAGAATAACTTGGCATGGACTTTCCATTTTAACAGAAACTGAAGCTGTAGATATCGAAACTAAGTGTTCCAGTGGAAAGATTTTGAAAAATTAGGCCGATTAAAAAAAAACAAATCTGAAAACGGTTTCCAGATAAAGAAGTTATAGTTTTTTGAAGAAAAGTTGTTGAAAATGCCGACAAAGTACGTGGATGTGCAGAAGTGAATAATAATGTTATATTTTAAAAAAAAATCCCCCATTTTCAAACTTAATCTAATTAGCTCACTTAAAAAATATATATATGTGACCCACTTTTATAAATAAGTGAAAGTCACTTTGACAATGATACTTTATGAGTTACCCACTAAATTGTAACTTAAATAAAAGATAAAGAGACTTTAGAATTATAAGTGATTCATGTCTTATAATGGGTGAGAATGCTTTTACATAAAGTAACTTTAAAACATAAGATACATGTGCTTTTTGAAAAAGTAATTAAACAAAAAGAAACACTTGAACCCAAGACTTCTATTCTCATAAAATAACTTTGGACCAAGTGAGTTAGTTTAAACTTGTAGTAATTTTTGGAAAATATGAAGTTTTTTTTTTTTTTTTTTTTGTCACTAGAGCTTTGGAGTGCGTGCTTACTTGAAAAAACCATTTTTTCCTACAAAACAAAAAACCACACAACCCAATGCGTACATGCAAAAAGAAAACAAACCTTATGGCTTGAAGTTAGCTTTCTCTTAAAACTATATATTTTCCTCAATGTTTTTTATTTTCCAAGATCACACTAAGGCGCAGTGGAAAAGAGCATACGCATAAGAAAAATATTTCATTTATGTTTCTGATTTGCCCAGATCGCACAAAGTTGCGGGCCAAAGAGCATACGTAGAAATGAATGTATATATTTCGTAATAAAAAACAAAGAGATAAATAAACTGAAATAAACAGATAGATAAATAACTAAAACTGCAAATAAACATTGTATACCTTCAAATCTTAAAAATGATGTAGCTAGGGCTACCGGAAACCTTTTCGCGTGAAACGAAAGGGGTTTCTTACTGGAACAGATGCTCCTAACACAATAGAGCAATCCTCTCAGCTTGAAAGCAATCAGAAACAGTAGATCTAAGAAATGACAGTCAGATGCAGTTGTACCGGCTTCGGATTTGGAACACCAATGGATACGGCCCTCAAATAGCTCTGATACCATGTAGGAATTTATAGGGTAAGTTCCTCAGATAGAACACTGAAGGACATCGCTCACAAACAAATCACAGATCAGTACACTAGTATTCTTGACGTGGTTAAAACTCTCAAAGAGGGAAACAGTCCACGGCCTGAGCCAACGCGGCCACTTTAGGCAATTTATTAATAAAAGAAAAAAAATTACATAAGCTTCTATCATGAACAGTCACCTTACAAATGACCCTCTATGCTCTCTAAATAGAAATCATGAACTAATTGAATGTGAAGCCACAGATCAAGTGTCGGTAATACCGAGGAGAGAATGAATCTTCGGATCATTCATGTCTAGAACATATCGTAACCGTCGGATTGTACGTTACAAAAGTACATAGCAGAAAAACACACTTTACCTAACTCTACACTGGACCAAGTTATACTTAACTATTTCCTCTGTATCGAAATATCTTAACATAAAAACTAAATAAACAAATTATTTATAATTAAATGCATTCGTACAATAATTGGATTGTCTAACTACACAATGTACTAATTTGAGACTTTCACGTATAGTGAAAAATTCGGTCAGCAATCTCAAAAACCTGAACCAAAAACAAACCTAATGCCTACTTTAGTGTGGGTTAAATAACAAATTTATTTCCTAATTGTATATAAAAATATAATTTTGAAGTCTTAAAAATCTCTTTTGAAGTCAACATCGCTGACTCTAGGTAATAAATCACGTATTAAGAGTACATAAAACCTTCAACGAAGGACGACCTAACATGTTAAAAATGTAAAACTTTAAGGAATATCAATTTAACATATCAACAATTTTTCAGTTTCTTTGTGTAAATAATAATAATAATAATAGTTAGTGTTTATAGATGCTCTATAAATGAAGCATCAAATAAAAATTTTTTAGTTAAGTATTAGATTTAACAAGAGTAATAAATATAATGGTAATTTAAGTGAAAAATAAAAAATAATTAAAAAAAAATGCCTTTTAAGTAAAGTATTAGATTTAATAATAATAATAATAAATATAATGGTAATTTAATGGAAAGTAATAAAAAATAATTGAAAAGAAAAAGTTAGTCAGAACATTTTTTTTGGAAAATAATTATAATAGGATATCATATTAAAATTTAATAATTATGGTATTATTAAATTTTATATTAAATTTAGTTAATAAACCTATAAAATTTAAAATAAACTTGTTTTCTAAGTGTGTATATATTTAAAGAAAAAAGACATGTATTATCTATATATGTTAAAAGGGTTTTGATAAAATTAAAAATAAGAATATTTTTACATATAGAGAGGTGAAATTTATATAAAATGTATATAGCATTATAAAAAATCAACATAAATCCATCTTAACTAGAAATCTATCAAGTGTTGAGATAGATCAAATTTCTCAAGGTGCAAATATTTATTGAAACATTGCACTCAAAAAGAGGTTCACATCGTGAGAGAATTGATCCCTTAGTGTTTGGTAGATCCGGAGTTAAGATGGAACTATGTTGGTATAATTTCAATCACATCCTAGCCAAATGCCAAATTGACACATCCACCTTCTTTGTGAGTAAAATATCAAAAGAATTCAAAAATAAACAATTAATAATTAGTGTAAAGGATGGTCTCTTTTCATAATGTAACATATATATTTCTTGAGTTTTTAAACCAAGACATAAAGCTCTTTATCATATGTATTATAGTTCTTAGCGGTGTGCATTGCTTCTATGCTTAAGAACAACACCCATGGCATAATCTGAGGCGTCAATATCTATCTCAAAAGGCAAATGAAAATGAGGTTGAGAAAGCACTAGAGTTGAGTAAAGGGCATTCTTTAGTCACTAAAAGGCCCTAGTTGTTGTATAATTTTGTGAGAAATACTTGTACTTGGAGTGTTGATGAAGTGCTCAAATAATGCGAGAGGAATGCCAAATGATATGAATTTCCTATAGAAATTCATACCCCTAAGGAAATTGTGTAGATCTATCGCAGTAGAGGTAGTGGGCCAAACTTGAAGGACTTTCACCTTTATTGGATTTGCATGCACACAAGTGTGGTCAATAATAAAACCCAAGTAATGAATGGAAATCTAACCACAGGATGTTTTCATTGCAATTTATATTGTTAAACAAGGTCAGCAGTGATCTAACGATGTTGAATATAGTCTTCTTAGTTGCTTTGTTACAAATAATTATAGCATCCAAATATACCACTAACTTTTTACCAAAATTTAGGTGAAATATATCATTAATTGTTGTCATGAATGTGATGGGAGTATTAGTAAGAACGAAATGCATGACTAGCCACTCATAAAGCCCATATTTGGTTTTGAAAGTTGTTTTACAAGCATTAGAGGGGTTTATATGTATTTGATGATACCAAAATTTAGATCAATATTACTGAGACATTTGGTTCCCTTTAATTAATCTATGAGATCATCGATCTTTGTTAGAAAATACTAATTTTTCACTATGATCTTATTCAATGCTTTATAATATTTGCATAGCATTCATTCTTCTTGTTCTTTCTAAGGTATAATTAAGATTAAAAATTGTAAGGAAAAGTACTAGGAAGGTTCTTTCCATCTAAAAGATTTTTTTGTAGTTGCTTCTCAATCTCTATACTCTTGACAGTTGTGGCACAATATGCAAATGAGTTGAAAAGTGAAAAACTTGGAACCAAACTAGATGGTGTGAGGAGGTAACCTTGTAGGTTTAAAAACATCTAAAAAGGAATATATTATATCATGAATATCCAAGGGAGGAAATTTCTCTATGTTGTTTTTTATGGTTTAATGAATGATATCGAGTGCTAACAATGTAAACTTTCAAACGGGAACGTTAAACTCAAAACAAGAACTCTAACCAAAAAAATATGAAAAATAGCCCAAAAAACAAAAAGTGTGTATTTCAGAACAATGTTTTTCTTTAAGGGTTAATTTCAACATTTTTTAAAAATCGCAATAAAAACCAATTTTTTTGTGCAAAAAAATGAAATAAAAAATGTTGATGGTAGAATAACAATTTTCTTTTCGGGGTACAATTTCAACATTTTTTAGAATGGCATTAAAGATAAAATAATGGGACCTAGAACACTTTAAAATTCTAACAATTTTCATCCATGTTGTTAAAGATATAATATCATGATACTAAAAATCCCTAAAATTCTAATTGTTTTCAACCATAGCATTAAAGATAAAATATCATAACTCAGAAAAATCTTAAAATTTTGACAAATTTTCAACCATGGAATTAAAAAACCTTAAGTTTTCAACATATTTCAACCATGGGGTTAAAAAACCTTAAGTTTTCAACATATTTCAACCATGACATTATAAACAAATTATATGACTAAACTAATCAAAATATCAATACTTGTAAATTGAATGAAACATACATTATTTCTCTAAGCTATTGTTGCATTATGGATATTCTAAACAAATGAACTCACTATAATTAAAACATATAATCCAACAAACATAGAAATGAATCATAACTTCATGTAAGATCATATGGAAGTTAAAATATTTATTTCAAGTTACCATGCAAACATCATTTACATAAAATGTCTTAGACAATTATTCAAAATCACCCATATGTTCTAGCACGCCATCAAAATTTACAACATATTCAGATGAATGCCTTGGTGCAAATGAAGATGACCCATATTCTTCTCTTTAATCAACTAGTGCCCATCTAAGTCAGCATACATGCCCACCATTTCAAGTTTCAAAAGTCTTCGAGATCTACGACTGGGTTCAACAAACTCCCATCTCAACATTGTTTCTTCTAGTAGCAACCTCTTCAAAATCTCTATCATCCTAAATCGAAGAGTTCATTTTTTGTTAAATTGAAGTCATAAACAAGTATGCCAACATCCTCCAATTTTAAGAGGACTATGCGACAACGATTTATATTTGTACTCTTTCTTTTTCTTTTTTTGTCAATCTATTTATCAACTACCATCTATGGCTTGTACACACCGTTGAATGGGTGTGTATTTATGGCATACCAATGTACTTCAATACCTGCAACATCTTCGTTTTCTTTAATGACCTTTATAACCTTGTCAACCTAGAATGCATAGCCATGTGGATCTCCATCTGCTAACATTGCGATCATGCAACATTCCTTAATATCTTGTACAAAACCCCTATAAAGGTCTTCCATGGCTTCACATTGTGCATGAGATTTTTTGGAACCAATATACATTTCTCTTTCCTCTACTTGTGAAGAATTAATAATATCTTGAAATTGTTGTCATTCACAATGTTTCTTTCTTCATGTTCATTTTATACATTTTGTGGCCAAATAAATGGAGCCTTCAAAAGTATATTTTCATTTGTTGATCTTGAAATGGTATCACTTTGATTATTGAAAAAAAACTCCCACCAAACTGAATCAGCAACATCAAAGTACTGAGATGTATATTTAATAGATTTTTTAATTTCTTCGAGACATTCAGAATAATTTATATATCTCTTCTACCTTTGTGCATTATGAATTTCAGAAATTGATTGTAGTAACAATATATTTTATGCAAATATTGGATGATCTAAAATGAACTTCAAAAATTTCAAATCTGATAACGACTCTCATTTTGTAGTGGTTGAATACTTCTTGCTCCATGTAAGTGTTTTTCCATCAATTTTTTTGATACGAAATTGATGTTGGAAGCTAATGTCGTTAAGTTGTTCAAATCATTTCTCATCACCATGCGATCCCAGAATAAACCTTCACATGTCAATAATTTATTCCAACACATGAAAAATAGGCTTCAGAATGTATTATTTCTTAATACATTCAATTAATGATGGCAAGCTCCCAACATCCTTCCTCCTCAATGTTACTAAAAAACGGCTTCACATCTGATCAATATGGTCATGAGTGTGCCCAACAAGAAGGAAACCAACCTTTACCTTCTAGTAAATTCTCAATTCAAAAAGCATGTTTAGATATCCAAAAACAAATTGATTTGTGTTTTCACAAGAAGTGTTGTCCAATTGCAAATACAAAACTTTAGGAATATTACCAGACCAATGAGAAAGCAAATCATGAATTATGGTTATTGTCATATTTCCATCATTATGTATATTTGGAGTTGTGAAGTAAACCCTTGGCGACATTTTCCCATTGAAGACTACCATACAACCAACCAAGTGAAATTGAATAAAATATTCCTCTTGTAAATTTTTTGGTGTGCGAACAAAATGTGGTAGAAGTGTTTTCTTCTGGTCCATACCATCAATTATCAAACCCAAATATTTATTTGGATTATCATAACACTTCTTTCGATGCATGTACAACTTTTTTCTTTCACTTGTTTGCTGATCGTGATGCTCTTGAAGTGCTTTGACAATGGAATCCACATATAACATAAAATAAACCTAATAATAAATACATTTTCATAGTTGATAAATATACAATTTTTAAAAATAATTTTATGAATGCTTACCTCTTTCTTCCCCTTGACATTTATCCCTTTTTTATTTAAGAAAAACACATGTACTGCAAACCCCCATCCTTGTCTTCTTATAAATACAGACATTGTTGAATTATTTCCTCCATATCTTCACAAAATATTGATATGTAATAAAGTTACCATCTCCTTCAACACCTTCTGCATATTCTTTGTATAAGTTGTAGATTTTTCGTCTTGAGAAATTATCTGGAATATGTATTGTCTCTATTTGGCATACACTCTTCATGCTATGAAAAGAAGTCTTGCATCCATGACATTGCAGTATTTGCTAATGGCCCAAACTCTCATCTATGACGTAATTTTGAATAAAATCATTAGGGGAGTTTTGAGGTCTAAAATGGGCCTCCTAAGGAAATTATAAAATAATAGTGCAAATAATAAAATAAGGTTAGATTACGTCATCAAATTTTAGACGGAAAAAAATTAAAAAAAAAAAATATATATATATATATATATATATATATATATATATATTTTCAACTCGTATTTTAAACTTATCTCCCTATGGGTTTACTTAAATTTCGAGCAAAAACACTCATTGGATGCATAATTCGATTCATCATCCAAGGAGTGCCCATGTTACATACTTTCGATGGACTCTGCTACATGAAAAATGAGAAATACATGAAAATCGTTATTACAATCATGCTTTTTCATGTATTTCTCATTTTTCATGTAGCAGGGTCCATCAAAAGTATGCAACATGGGTACTCTTTGGATGAAGAATTAAATTTTACATCCAATGAGTACTCCCACTCGAAATTTGAGTAAAATCTTAGGAAGATAAGTTGAAAAACTAGTTTTATTATTTTTTATTTTTTATTATTTTTATTTTTTTACTCCAAAAATGGTAAATCATCCCCCATGCTTGACATCATCATCTTGAATCCTATTGGTTCTTGTAAAGTTTATTTTAGTTGTACATTTTTCTTAAGAGGCCCATTTTAGACCTCAAAATTCCCCTAATGTGGGATTTTTTTCCAAATTTTCTTGGATTCTCGAGAGATGAAAATTACCAATTGAATGAAACATTTTGAAAGTCTTTCTATAGAGCAATAAAGATCCAATATGATAATCATAACCTGAAAATGTGGATTTCATGCACCCCACTAAATATGAATTTTGCATGCTTTTATTCATTGACAAATATCTCTTCCTATTCTCCAATGCAAATTTTAAATCCATATGTTTCAAGCAATCCTTTTGAAAACATTCACTTGAAATCAGATCAATGATATAATTTATTCTCATGAGATATTATGTCCCACCCCTATCTAGAATATCTTAGATTGATACAAAAAGATCTACTCTTACTCCTAGATACAATATTTTTTGGCAACGTCTCCATCATTTCATCATCCTCTTTATAAGCATTTTCATCATCATTGGGAGGAATATTATCGTCACTATATCATTCTGAACATAGTTAGGAAATTCATCACCATCATTACTTGGAAAATATTCATTACCATCCTCGCCAACAGGTATTCACTACCATCATTTGTGCTTTTGAAATACTGACTTGGAGGATATTCTTCATCACCTTCATCTTGTCTTTCATTAGTTTTTCCTTCATGGTCCTTAGAATTAGGACTAAGTGGAAAATTTAACTCTCTATTTACTGGAAAATTTTCATCCTGCCCTTCGTCAGTGCTACTCTCATAGTTCTTGGGATTATGACTAAGTGGAAAATGTGACTCTCTATTTACTGGAAATTCTTCATCCTGCTCTTCATCATTGTTGCTATCATAATCCTTAGCATTATGACTAAGTGGAAAATGTGACTCTCTATTTACTGAAAATTCTTCATCCCACCCTTCGTCACTGCTACTCTCATATTCCTTAGGATTAGAACTAAGTGGAAAATGTGACTCTTCATTTACTGAAAATTCTTGCTCTCATAGTCTTTAGGATTATGACTAAGTGGAAAATGTGACTCTCTATTTACTGGAAAATTTCTTCATCTTGCCCTTCGTCATTGTTTCTCTCATATTCCCTAGGTTTAGGACTAAGTAGAAAATGTGACTATTTATTTAAATTTATTCATCCTACCCTCTGTTAATGTTTCTCTCATAGTCCTTAGGATTAAAACTAAGTGAAAATTTTGACTCTCTATTCATAGTGAAAGAATTCTTGTTATATTCGCCAATATGAATAGAGTTGTTACGGATGAAGATGTTGATGCTCTATAAAGAGAAGAATCCATGACTTTCAAATAGAAGATGTTGAATGATACAAATGCACTCTCTCTCTATGACAATTTATAGCTTAAAGTCAGAAGAATCCATGACTTTCAAACAGATGGTGTTGAATGATATAAATTCACTCTCTCTCAATGACAATTTATAACTTAAAGAATGAAAATTTCCCTTCAAAGTTTCCCCGCAAAAACATTCACTGAAAATTCCCTCCAAAAATTTCGTTTGAAATATTTCCCTCCAAAATTTCCTTCTAGAATTTATTTGAAAACAATCTACTAAAATTTTGTCTTGAAAATTTTGATCCTACTTTCCATTCAAATTTTCCACATGAAATTTCCTTTAATACAGTCCTTCAAAATTAAAATAAATATGTTACTTACATTAATATTTTATTTAAATTATTTAACATTTACTAGATAATTAAGTTAATTTTTATTATATTTTTATCCCACGTTTAACAAAAGTTAGTGTATCATCATAATATTAAATATATATTAAACATTTCTAATTTTAATTTTAATCCCACATTCAAGAAGCGATGAAGCAATTCCATAATATCTACTATATAATAAATTTCATGGTTACTATTCCTCACATCACATCAAACCTTCTGGAGGTTTCATTAAAAAACTTGGAGCGATTTTGCAGAGGAGCTACTTGTTATCGACAAAACATTCAATGGGGAAATTTTTCACATTTCAAAGGTTAGTTTTCCTTCTATTTTGACCATTTAACGAGGAATTTGGGGAAAATAGGTTGTTTTGTGCTGACAAATCATTTTTTTAAATTTATTTTCTTTGTCTTGTTAGGCAACTCAATTCATTAATTCGAAATTTAGGAAATTGTTAAAAAAAGGAATACATAAGTTCAAATCCCTTTGAGGACAGGTGGTAAACCCCTGTAGGTTTATTAGTAATTATGTGTCAGGCGGGCTGCTAGGTTCCTTCAAAATACCAAAAAAAAGTTATTCCATCAATTTTTTATTTTTTTACGTTTATTTAAAAAAATAGATTTTTTTCAAAATTAAAAATTAAAAAAAAAAAAAAATGCACCTGAGCTAGGCTCACTCTCCCCCGCCCAGGCCTACATCCCATGGGCCTTGGGCATTCAAGGCCCATGGGAGATAGGCCTAGGCCCCTTGCACCTCTCCCACCCCGCCTGCGACACAGCTCCCCTTGGCAGGAAAGGGGGCAATTCTCGGAATCGACCCCCTGATTACCAGGGGGTTGATTCCTAGAATCGATCCCCTGCATGCCAGAGGGTCGATTACCAGAATCAGTCCCCTGCTGGTCATGGGGTTGCTGTGTCACAGGCACACAATGGGCGGGTGTCAGTGGCCCCCTGCCTACCGGGGGGACACTATGTCATGAGCGGGCATCTTCGCAGCACAACACCCCCTTGCTTGCCAGGGGGTCGTTTTGTCGTAGACGACGTTCCCGTAGCACAATGATCCCTTGTCTGCCAGAACGCAGCACAGCTATGCCACGGGCGGGTGGGCGTGCCAATGACACAACAACCCCTTACCTTCCAAGCAGCTATTATGTCGTGGGCAAGCATTCCCACGATGCAACGACCACCTGCCTGTTAAGGGGCCATTGTGTCCAGGGAAAATTTTAAGAATCCCCCCTAAATTTACATGTATAATAAATGGGCGAATCTCCATGGTATATAGGAAAAATGGAAGGCGATTTTATCAATAATATGATATGTATATATAATTTTTTGGCGAATCACTCACCAAGCATGGCGAATATTTTACTCAATTATAAAATCTTGTGTTTATTGAATACACAAATGAAATCATTGCATTTCTTTAAAATATCTTTTGAAATCAAAATTACCGAAATTACATATCGATAATCTAGTGGGTGAAAGATAAAATTCACCCATGCCATTCACAGAAAGCATGAGAAAAAACCTAATACTATATATAAAACCAAGAAAAATTCAAATTCATCACTTCTATGTTCCTGTTTGCAATTAGAAAAATTACCCAAATTACAATCTGTTTACTCCACACCACCCTGCCAATACACAAGTATGTTCCCGTTTGCAATTAGAAAAATTACCCAAATTACAATCTGTTTACTCCAGCATATGTTGGAAAGTTATAGAAGGATGACTAGTGCAATCAATCCATTCTTTTTAGCCCGAGATTTGTTTCAGTTTAAAACAGAAGTATACAAATATACTTGTCCAATGTCTATGCTTTAACCATTCACCTTAAGATGTTTTTACAATATAATTTCTAAGTCTATTTAATATCTTCATTATCATAAAAACCAACCTATATCCATCTTAACTCCACATCTACCACTCTTAGGGGGATGAAATCTATTTATCCCTCTGAGCACTTGGTAGACCCAGAATTAAGATG
>APFE031025530.1:4620-17158 GCA_000404065.3 Pinus taeda | reverse complement strand
GCTATTTGAGGTGATTTGTAAAAATGTACTATGATACAAAATATTCGCCCACTAAAAATTTAAAACCCCTTAATTTCAGCAAAGGGCGAACATTCGCCCCTAAAATCACCCCTAATTGTGTCATAGGCACGCGGGGCATGCCCACGACCCCTTGGCAAGCAGGGGGTCGATTCTAGGCACCCAAGGCCTCTAGTTCGTGTGCCTAGGCAGGTGCGCCTCGCCCAACCATGTTTAAGAACGTGCTCCAGGGGCCTTAGTGGGGCACCTAGAGCCCTTTGGTCGTGTGCTTCGGCGGGGGTGCCTCACCCGCTTGCACCCAGGCACATGGCTTAGGGATCATGGGTGCCTAAGGTACCTGGGCCGCATGCTTGGGCAGGGATGCCTCACCCGCCTGCAGCGCAGGAGCCTTAGGCACCCAGGTCTAATTCCCATAATTATAAAAGTTAAAATTTAAATGTTAATTTATTTTTTTTTGTAAATTTTCAATTTAAAAGTTAAAGGTTAAATGTTTGTTATGTTTTTTGAATTTTTTTATTTTGTTTTGTTTTGTTTGTTTACTTAAGATATGGGTTTTTTTCACACACACACACACACATATATATATATATATATTCCTTTTGCAGGAAAATGGAATCACAGAAGGTCTTTATGAATATTTCTAGACCAAAGGGAATACTACTAAACGAAACCGACCTGAACCACTTAGTAAAAATCCAGCAAGTGGCTCCCCAAATAAAAAGAAGGTGATTTCATATTAGATGAAATCACGTGAATTGTACAAAGTTCACATGGCATGTGAAAGATAGAGAATGCGAAGAAGATCTGTAGATATATCTATATGATGGTATGATTTACGATGGTGGAAGTTATGAGGTGCTAGGAAAAGTACTAGACATATGTTTGGTGTCGAATACAAAAGTTGTTTATGTACTTACAAAACCACCCAAGTCACATGAGAAGATTAGATACAGTTTTTCATTGCCGATATATGACACAGATGAATATTTGATCTGTTGTTGAATGTTAGTTTTGTTGTGCTAATTTCAACTTTAGAATTAAAAACACTTGCTTATCAATTGCTTCAAATGCATAGGTTTCCTTATGGTGTTTGTGAATTAAAACAGGTAAATTTGTCAAGTTTTATGTTATGTTCATGAGAAAAATAGCACGAAATTAAGGTGTTGAATAACAGCAATCAAATGTACAACAAACCATCAAAATTAACACTTAACACAATGTTTTGATAAAGAAGTTCAACCCTCCTAGGCTACATCTCCTTGGTCCAGCTTCCATGGCTTGGGCCTCTATATTAGCTCAATAATGGCAAAAGTCTTGTTTGCAATGGCTCTATTGCTCCTGAAACCTACTTCAATGTGCTCAAAGCATCAAAATCATCTAGGAACACCTTTTTCTTATCCCAATATGGTCGAATTTTGCAAAAGTTATGACCAAAATCATTTCTCATAGTAAACCTCCACTAAAACTGGAGGAACTCCAGTTAACTCCACTAAATCTGGAGTTAGCACCGATTTTGGAGGGACCACCAACTTTTCCGCCATACTAACTGTAGTTTAATTAAATGTTAATTGCGGATTAATTAATGTTAATCCAGATTAACACATAATCTGCACATTTAATGGCAAACCATTAGCATAAATGTTGGCAGTCTTCGTGGAAGATGTCACATGGGTGGTAAATGTCGCAGTTATGCTAAACTGTCGGCCTTCTGGGCTTCATGGTAGTGGTCACATAGGCGGCATAAATGTCACGGTTATGGTTGGTGTTGCGGTTTGTGGTTAACCGTTAACCGTAGCCGTCGGATGGAGTGTTCACATGGGAGGGAGCTGGCCCGCGGGTTGCCTCCCTAGTCCCCCCAAACCGCAAACCATTAAACTTTAAATATATGTGATGACCATTGAATGTTAAGAAACAAATTCATGGTATAGGAGTAAGGCATGGAGTTTACGCAGGCGAGGTCGTAAGTTCAACTCCGCCAAGCTGCCCAAAAATTTTGGTAAAGCATGCCATTGACACTGGTACTTTTGGGAGGGACACGGTGGCGTTCAGGCTTGCCACTTGTCCCCTCCTCATTGGTCCACCTATGAACAGTAAAAACATGCCACATCACCAACCTGCAGACCAATAAAAATGAGACACTTGGTGAGAGACAATTGGATGTTGACCATCCCGTTGACTTGCCCAATCACCTGCCACATCAGCAGTATGAACTGTTGAATGTGCAGTGATTGTACTTTTTTTTGCAAAATTCCTCTATTTGGTAAAGTGGACAAAACGTGATATCTTCCTCATACAAACTAGGTTATGAGTGAAACGAGTTGCGTTGGGATCATATCGCCGATACAGACGCAGTCGTTCAGGTTTTGAGTGATTCTGAGAATTTTGATTTTTGAGCTAAATACTTAGCACCTGATCATTCCTCCCCACTGGAAGCCTTTTGGAACCCAAAATATACTATCAATTATTTAGCAGGTGAGGGTATTGCTCCCTCACCTTCTTGATCTACAACCATTTGGCCTTAGAAGGTTTTTGTCCCTTGAGTCTCACTCTAAGGTATTCGAGATTCCCTCTCTTCGAAGTTCTGGTTCTTTTGTGAAGTATGAGATCTTGCTAAAGTTCATCATGATATTCTAGCAAGAAATCATCTACTGATGGCATTTGAACTTGATCTCCTTGATCATCAATCAAAGGAGGCTCAAACAATCTCAAATTCTCAACATTAACAACGAAGTATATTTGCATATAAGGAGGAAAATCTAGCTTAAATGCATTGTTACCAATCTTTTCCAGAATTTTAAAAGGACCATAATGAATTGGCTTCAGCTTTTTACCTTCCCCTTGAAGTCTCTATTTGCTAATATATAACCAAACTTCATCTCCAAATTTAAATTTATGATCGACACAGTGTTTGTCATGCCTTGCCTTGTAACTTCTTTGACTTCTTTCAAGTTGTTCTTGCATTGTGTGATGTATCAACTGAATTTTCTCAATGAACTTCCTTTCCTTATCGATGTCGCTATGACCATCGATTGCGACATATTTCTCAAAGATGAAGTCCACTGGAAATCTTGGTAAGTACCCAAAACAAGCCTCAAATGGTGTTGTATTTGTGGAAGAATGCTTTGCCTTGTTGTATGCATGTTGTATGTAATGCAACTGTTCTTCCCACAACTTGGGATGTTTGCTGCAATATCCTCTAAGAAGATGAATGATTGTCCTATTGACCACCTCGGTTTTTCCATTTGTTTGTGGATTAAAGGTTTTACTCTTCTTCAACTTAGTGTCCATCATGTCCCACAAATTTGACCAAAAATTCCCAACAAATCGAGAATCTCGATCACTTACAATGGAAGTAGGAAGACCAAAATGAACCCCAATGTTTTGAAAGAAAAGATGAGCTATTTGTTCAGTTGTAATTTTCTTTTTATATGGTGTTAGAATACACATCTTGTTGAACTTGTATACAACTACATACAAGTAATCATGACCTTTCCTTGACAATGGAAGACCTCCTACAAAATCCATTGAAATACTCTCCCATGGACGTGAAGGTATCGGAAGTGGAGTGTACAATCCTAGTTTCCTATTCCTAGGCTTACTTGTTGTACACAAAGAACATCCTCTAATGAAACGAGATACATTATCAAACATGTGTGGCCAATAACAATACCTTTGGTGATTCACTACTGTCTTGCCTACACCAAAGTGTCCAGCAATCAATGAAGTGTGCGCCTCCCTTATGATATTGTTTCTTTCTCCCTGTGGAATACATAGCTTTCCCAAGTGATACAACAAATTGTTATGTACATGGTAATCTAACTCTTCAATTTGGTTTCCTTGCCTCAAGCTTGCATACACATCTTGAAATTCATTATCATATGCATATTGCTCAATGTAACTTGCATGTAAAAAAGAATTGTGCTTGAGTATAATAGATGAATTTACAATAGGCCTAGAAAGCATATCATCTACCTTATTGTATATTCCATTTTTGTACTTGATAACCAAATGAAACTGTTGTAGAAAGCCCATCCATCCGAAGTGTCGTGATTGCTGCAACTTTCGTTGTGACTGTAAGTACTACAATGGTTGATGGTCGATATGGATAATGGTATCCTTCCCCATCAAGTAGTGTTTCCATTTTTTTACACTTTGTACCAATGTGTAAATTTCTTTGTCATAAGTGGGATAGTTAGTCACATCTTCATTAAGAAATTTCATAATCAAATGGAATGGGATTACCATGTTGCATAAGAACTGCTCCCATAGCGTAATCACTAGCATCCATTTGAATTTCAAATGGTTGTCTAAGATTCGGAAGAGCCAATACCGGCGATGAACTCATCTTTTTCTTTAAATAATTAAATTCTTTATGTTGTACATCTCCCCAATGGAATACTTTCTTGACACTATTCAATGCATGTAATGGAGCTACAATGGAAGAAAAATTAGCAATAAATTTCCTCCAATATTGTGCTGCCCCAAGAAAGCTTCTTACCTTTGTAACTGTATTGGGCTTGGCTAATTCAGAATGACCTCAACCTTAGAGGGGTATATCTTCAGCTCACCTCCTCCAACAATGTGTCCCAACTACACAAAAATTCTTTCCAAAATCACACTTCGACATCTTTAAAAACAAATGTTATTTTCTCAAGACATCAAGTACTTTGTTCCAATGCATGACATGTTCATCTCTGGATTTGTTGAATATGAGAATATCATCTAAGTAAACAATGTCAAAGTCATCTAGAAATGGTCTCAATACATCATTCATAACTCTCATGAAAGTAGCTAGAGCATTTGTAAGACTGAAAGGCATAACAAGCCACTCAAACAATCCTTGTTTAGTTTTAAATGCGGTTTTCCAAATGTCCTCTTCAGCTATTCTAACTTGATGATAACCACTTTGTAAGTCTAACTTCGTGAAATATTTTGCATACTTCAATTGATCAATCAAATCATCAATTCTTGGGAGTGGATAACAATTCTTTATCGTTATTTTGTTTAGTGCACGGAAATCCACACACATGCGCCAAGTCCCATCCTTCTTTGGCACCAAGACAATGGGTGAACCACATGGCGAAGTAGATGGGCGTATGATACCTTTGTTCAGAATTTCTTGAATTTTCTTCTTGATTTCCATGCTCTCCATAATTGACATGTGATACATGCCAATGTTTGGAAGTGGAACATCTTGTTGTCGTTGTATCTAATGATGAATTCCCCTCTTGGGAGGTAACCCCTTTGGTTCTTGAAACATCTTGCCATGCTTGCTTACCACATCAAACAAATCAGATTTTAATTTGGCATCACAACCTTCTAAAGATTCATAATCAATATCATTCTTTTCTTGATCATGAGAAGCACAAAATTTTTACTTGCATTTACTAGTCTCCTCATCTGCCCTGCATTAACCAAAGAAATGTTTAATTGTTTGCGATGGGCTCTCACAATGTACTCTACTCCATCCTTGAGCAATAGATATTGGTTCTCATGGTGATAAAATATTGTTTTCCTATCATACAATTAAGGACTTCCCAAAATGATTCCTGAGATGTCAAGTGGAACTACATCTAACTCAACTTCATCAATGAATTTTTCAGTAATGGCAAACTTGAATAAGCATTTCCTTGTAACCTATAAATTTACATTATTGACTATCCAACCCAAGGGATATAGCTTATGATGAGGTACAATTTCAAGGTTAATATTTTTTACCAAGTCTTCTGAAATTAAGTTTGGTTGTGATCCACTATCAAATAATGTATCAATCTTTGTATGATTTGAAATTACCCTTACATGGAACAACTCTATCCTTGATTCTTCATTTGGAGTGTTGTTGTGACTATGTGAGGAACTAGTGCTTGCAACAGCTTCTTTTCCTTTTGTGACCATGGTTGAAATCTTGGTCCCATCACCAGAATTTGATCCAAGATCATGTTGTGTGGTAGCAGTCGTCTTTTGTTTTCCCTTATTGTTTGGTTTCTTAGGCCTTAGTTCGGGATGTAATTTCCAACAATGGGTTTCATCATGCCCAGCTTTGGAACAATGTTGGCATATAGTTTTCTCCCCTTCTTTCTTCACACTTGCATTCTTTTTTCCCTTCCATTTTCCACCTTTCTCTTTCTCCTTACCCTTGAATGGCTTCTTCTTACTACCCTCTTCTTGAATGTTCTTTCCTCTTGCTTCAAGGTGTGTGGCTTGCACACATACCTCATCTAAGTTGCTTGGATTGAAAATAAGGATAGTATGTTTTAAGTAGGAATGTAAACCCCTAATATATTTCAACAGTGTATCTTGGGAATTCAAGTTTACTCCTAACAACAAAGCCCTCTTCCTAAACTCCTGGGTATAATCTTGAATTATTTGGCCCTTGAGTTGCCTAAAATTTTGCCAACTCATAATGGATATTTTCATATAAGCTAAAGGATAAAATTGTTTTTTAATTGAAAAAACAAACTTAACCCAAGAAATGGATACCTTATCATGAATTCACATTTCCTCTTGACTCTTTACTTCCCACCAGACTAGTGCTTCTCCTTCTAGCCTCAGTTAAGCCAATTGGATCTTTATGTCGTCTTCTTAAAGGTTCTAAATTCTTTTATAAACCTCCAACTGTCGAATCCAATTGTCTAACTTTTCTACATTGACCTCACCACTATACATGGGAAGTTCAAACTTAACGCCCAATTTGAGTAAGGGAGTTTTTTCTTTTGGGTTTTTTGAATGAGTATGAACAGTTTGTGTGGTGGAAGTGGAAGATGATGTTGTTTGAGATGTTGAGGATGATGAAGATGATGAAGAATATGATGAATATGGTGGAGATGGAGGAGGCTTTCCTCCATTACCCTTTGAATCCTTTTTTTCATCATTTTTATCTCATGAGCTTCCCTCTCCATGTGAGGCTTAGAACTCTCTCCAACCATTCTAGTATTCCTCTCTTCATAGAGGACTCTAATCATGTCAATTAATTCATATAAATCTTTCTTGAATGCTTCCTCTTATGAAAGACCTTCAGTCTCTCTTACTCCGAACATGATGGCTTTGGATTCAAGATCAACTTCTAGTACTGCTTGTACCTCCTTAATCTCAATGGAAGGTAAAACTTGAGGTGTTTCAAGTGCAGCTGGGATTGGAACTTTGGGTGGAGATTGTGGCCTTGTGGCTCTCCTTCTAGGAATTACCTCAGGAGTTGCAACCAATAGTTTCCATTCTCCTCTCTGCAACTTTAACCTTGTAAGAATCACAATTTTGCAACCATTAAAACCCTACTTGCACAAAACTCAAGCAATCAAGCAAATAACCTTTGCTCTGATACCAACTTGATCTATTGTTGAATGTTAGTTTTGTTGTGCTAATTTCAACTTCATAATTTAAAACATATGTTTATCAATTGCTTCATGTGCATAGGTTTCCTTATGGTGTTTGTGAAAGAAAACAGGTAAATTTGTCAAGTTTTATGTTAAGTTCATGAGAAAAATAGCATAAAATTAAAGTGTTGAACAACAACAATCAAATGCACAACAAACCATCAAATGTCCCAATTTTGGAGGGGCCGCCAACTTTTCCGCCATACTAACTATAGTTTAATTAAATGTTAAATGTGGATTAATTATCGGTAATCCGGATTAGCGCATAATCCATGCATTTAATGGCAAACATTTAGCATAAATTTTGGTGGTCTTCGTGGAAGATGCCACATGGGCGGTAAATGTCGCAGTTATGCTACACTGTCGGTCTTTCAAGCTTCATGGTAGTGGTCACATAGGCAGCATAAATGTCGCGGTTATGTTTGGCGTTGCAGTTTGTGGTTAACCGTTAACTGTAGTCACCGGATGGAGTATTCACATGGGAGGGGGTCGTCTTGCAAGCTGGCTGCCTCCTCCCCCCACTGCAAACCATTAAACTTTAAATATATGTGATGACCATTGAATGTTAAGAAACAAAGTCATGGTATAGCACTAAGGCGTGGAGTTTATGCAGGTGAGGTCGCAGGTTCGACTGTGCCAACCTGCCCAAAAATTTTGGTAAAGCGCGCCATTGACATTGATCATTTGGGAAGGAACACGTGGCAGCCTTCAGGCTTTCCACTTGTCCCCTCCTCATTGGTCCACCTCCAACCAATGAAAACATGCCACATCACCAACCTGCAGGCCAATAACAATGTGCCACTTGGTGAGACATAATTGTACATTGACCATCCCATTGACCTGCTCAATCACCTGCCATGTCAGTAGTACAGACTGCTAACTGTCCAGTGACTATACTTTCTTTTTGCAAAATTCCTTTATTTGGCAAAGCGGATAGAACGCGGTATCTTCCTCATACAAACTCGGTTTTGAGTGAAACGAGTTGCGTTGGGATCGTATCATCGATACGGACGCAGTCATTTATGTTTCAAGCGATTCTGAGAAATTTGACTTTTGAGCTAAATATTGAGCACCTGATCAATATTCTACAAAGATATTTAAACAAATCGTAAATGAAATTGCACAAAAAAACGCAAGTTTTCTTAATTATATTTATGTGTTTTGTGTTATTGTAACTGTATCATTATATTTTTTATAACTTATTATTGACATATTATTTTTTGTTTGATAAAATTTTGTGGAGAGTCTTTAATTATATTGGGAGGAGTTTATTTTATAGGGCATGATATTATGAATGTGGTGAGCAGTTTCCACATAGAGTCAGAAGAAGATGAGAAGAAGCAAAAAAATTTACTTCATGATGTTATAAGACTACATATAGGGGATCAACAAAGTATGCCTATAGTGGATCAATCTAATAAAGATTGACATGTTACTTTTTAAGATGAGGAAGTTGAAGCTGAAGAATATGTTGTCATTACTGAGAATAAGATTAGAATTGATGTTGGAAAGGAGAAGAGACACAAAAAACCAAAAACAAAAATTTCTAGGAATGTCTCCCTTGTAGTTGATGATGAAAAGATTTATTATGTAGAAGAAAATATAATAAACAATAAGAGGAAGAAATTAAAAGTTGTCCGCTTTGAAAAAATCATGGACAACAATGAAAATCCTAGTGAAAGCTCAAAAGGAAGCAGGGAAATCATTACACCATGTTTGATTTAGATGATGACATTGTTAAAATAAAACAAAAATGTCATTCGAAATCGGTTGATGAAGACAACCTTAATTGAGGGTGGTCATACATTTCAAGTTAATGTCAGCCAAATCTATAGGCCAAATGAAGGACAATCTAAATATCAAATTAGAAAGCCACACCGCCTGCATGTTCACAACTTGAAAATATTGACCAGGTGCAATCCATATGCACATGTTGTTGATTATGTTCTTCTCATTGATCCAATTCAAGTTCCCAACAAAGAGGCATTTGATAAGTCAAGATGTTTTGAATACAAATATTATGTAATTGGGGGGAACCATTATGTAGAGGCTAAAAGACAATTGATCGAGGAATATCCTAATAATCTACATTTTGAAACAATCAAATGTATCATTTATGTTGGTTTAACATATACACAAACAAAGTTACTGGCACGGGATCATAATACAGATAATGAATATCAGATATCTATGACTTTCATCCAAAGGGTTAGATTTATTCATAGTGAATTTGAAGAAAAATGTGGTGGGGATAAGATAAAGGTTAGTCTACCCTTTCAGAAAGAATGTTGTATGGAAATAGGTTATCAAATTGAGAAAAAAAAATAAATTCAAAAGGTGGAAAAGTAAATTCAGTAATATTTAGAGGTATGGATGACATTTTCCAGTTGACATTTATAATTGAAGAGAGATAGGAATTGATTAATGATATTTTCGACATGTGGGAGAACATTGTCATAAAAAACAGAAGGTTAAAAAGTCTAAACCATTGATATGTACCAACAGTAAATCTGGTCCTGAAATCAAGCTCCATCTAGATGATATGACTATCACCTTGGAGAGAAATGCAAGGAGTGAAGGATGAAAAACTTGTCAAAACAATATTATCTTGTGTGAGTTCAAGTGAATTATCATTGGACGAAATGTGCGAGGAATTTCAAAAAAAAAAATTGAATTATTTTTACTTATTTCTGAATTATAATTTTTTTTTAGAACATATTGTTGTTGGTAGTATTTGTTATACATATGAATATATTAACATTTTTTACTTTATTTATTCAATCACATGGTTTATATTAGAATACAATAACAAAGGGTTAAATTGTTAAATGAAGATAGTTGGGATGATTTTGTATGTAACTACCCAGATTCAAGTTCTACATCAACACTAAAATATTTTTATCTTGCAATTAAAAAGTTATGTTGATTTATACATTCATTTTTATTCATGTGTATACTATTTTTATTTTATAACTTATAGATATATTTGTTTATATCATTAAAAATGTCCAAGAAGGTTGCAAATCGAGTACCGGATAGTTTCATAACCTTTATTGAAAAAATTAAGATTGAAAGGTTGAGAAAGCAACATCTTAGGAATGTTGAACTTGATCCTAGTCTTACTCATTTAATTTGGAATGGGCTCTAGACTATCCAATATCAAATAATACAAAGTGATTGTGAAAACATTATAAAATTCATACCTAAAAGGGATTATTCCCTGGTTATTGCAGGTATTCCTCATGGTTTCAATATCCCAAACGTTGAATATGATAGTGACCCTTATACTTCTCAAGCTTTTAGTAAAGCTTTTAGTAAAGCGGTTACGGAATTTCTAGAAGTCACAACTTCACCATTTTGGATATTTGTGGCATTTTATTCAAAGACACAATTTGCAATATTATTAACTGGTTTCAAGGGAAAAGAAAACACAAGGATGCAGCTTACATGGTAAGACATTGAAATTGTATGTTTAATTAATATTAAAAAATCGTATATGTAAAAGTTAATTGAACTTTTAATATTTTATGTTATAGGCAAAAGTCAAAACTTATTGGTTGCATAGATCAACCAAGTATAAGTGATTGTGAGTTCATTCATGTTGAATATTGGACAAAAGATAATAGCTATAAGCCTATGCTTCTGAATCGGGTAGATGGAAAGAGTCATAGCCAAACACTAATTCATGATGTTGTTGTAAAAAAACTAATGTATGAAGATAAAGAAGAAAAATGAGAGATAGTTAACATCTATAAAAAGCCACAATCATTGATTAACTATCTTATAGATTTATGTTCAAATGAAGAAAATTTGGTTTTGGATTTATTCTCAGGTTCAAGTAAGTTTTATTATATAAAATTGAATTTCAATATTTTCGTTTCTAATTTTTATGTGTTTATACTAATTTAACTAAATATTTCTTTTGTACTTGATGATTAGGTATAACACTAGCATGTTGCCTACAAAAAGGAAGAAATTGCATTATGGTGCATGTGTTGTACTTGATGGCAACCCTCTCATAGAAGATCATCTCACTTACATATAACTAGATGAATCTACAGAAGAGATATCAGATGTTGGCATTATGAGCTAAAGTGTGACAAGCTAAATCTACAGAAGAGATATCAGATGATGGCATTATGAGCTAAAGTGTGACAAGCTATCTTTGCCATTATGATACAAGTGTTGTCCTTGATGGCAAGATGACAGATTATAGTGCAGCAGATCAGTAGCAAAGAATTGATGATCAGATTACAAAGAAAGAAGAAAGTCGCGTATATACGCAGGTTCGCTATATACCAAGTCGCATATACACGCAGGGTATACTCACAAGTTTTCTGGGTATACAAAAATGCGTATACACGTGGGTTTGTTGATCAGAAGTCGCGTATGCGTATGCACGCACTTCCATGCACGGAAAATCGCGTACATGTTGGAAAACTTACCTTTGGTCTGTGGCGGTTAGTCCTTGGAATTTGAACCTATGGTTTTTGGACCATGGCATCTCGACAGACGTGTTGATCCCTAGTATTGAGTTGATGGTATTGGTTTGTTATGGTTTTGGACCATGGTATTGAGCAAGGCCTAAGACTATAAAAGGAGAAGAAGATCATTAGGCAAATGTATGGAGAAAGTCTTGAATATCTGATGAAGGATGAGATCCAGTATGCAGGTTATGGTTGCTTGATCTAAGCTAAGGAGGGATCTCACAAGTTGATGGAGAACAAGATCTAAGGATAGATCGGGATCAAATGGTTTGAAATGAACTATCTCTATATGATTGATTGTGTTTATTCTAGATCTGTATACTGACGCATGTAATGATCTGAACTGGGTATAAAATCGCTGCAAGTCATGATTGAATATTTATAGATCTATACGCGGGTTGGCTTTGGTAAAAACGCGTATGTACGCAGGTTTGGTTTGTCCAAGTAGCGTATACCATTTAAGCTATGATGTTGATGATACAGTTGGTTCTGAATAGTGTTCAGGGTTCTGCTCTGTGTTTTGGTGACTCCTTTTGTTGACACGGTTCAGTGATTTAGTATTGGGTGATTCAGAGATTGATAATGCTAGTGTTGATTGATTGTGTGATTCAATGATATTGATGGGTCCAGTATGAAAATTGGATGAAATGTGGCCTTCAGATT